>JAAGNO010030304.1:0-17944 GCA_033439905.1 Ceryle rudis
AAAGAAAGAAAGAAAGAAAGAAAGAAAGAAAGAAAGAAAGAAAGAAAGAAAGAAAGAAAGAAAAGAAAGAAAGAAAAGAGAAAATCTTTAATATGTTTTATTTCTTGCAGTTCCTCTTGCTGGCATACGGTGCCTACTTCAATTTTTTTTCAGATTAAACAAATGGCAGAAGGATTGCTGTGCTGAAGCAGCAGACACATCTTTCTGACTTTAATCATCTTCAACACATTATGCCTGTAACTGCTTGTCCCTGCTGCTCAGTACTTGCATTATTCAGATCTGAACTTTACAGCTGACTTTGTTTCTAAAGTTTGTCAGAAACTATCAAATCCATAATTTCAAGTAGAATATTAATTTTGACTAGAACATCAATTAAAAAGACTCTTCTGGTTTCCAAGTTAATATATGAAAATTGTTCAGACTTTTTTTTTTTTTTTTTTTCTATATACAGGGCCAGTATGGAAAAACAACCCTTAAAAGAATTTACAAGAGTGATAGGTCTCATTTTTTAATAGGTTCTGCTTGTTTCCCATCGTATTCTCATATCTTTTCCCAACTATCAGCAGCGTTTCCTTCACTTCTTTCACCCATGGAAGTTGCTCACCAGTCCACAGCTCTCATCTCTTCAATACTTACTTCTTTCACAGTGCTCACGGGGAGGTAGTTCAGCAAACTAATATCCGTGTGGATATTCTTATTATCTGAGTAAGAGTATGACAACATTAGAAATATTTTATTACCTCTCCACTGGCTTGTTGTTTATTGATGTATGACTTTTGGTTCAGTTACCTAAACAGTTCAAGGCAAGATAAATGAAAGTCAGTGAACTATGGGGTCATTTTAGTCAGTGTCTGAACGCTGTTAATATTGGAGTCCAAGTTCTGGTCGGTTTAAAGCACAGAAAGTTGAATGTTTAAAATTCAAGGATAAGTTCTCCTTTATATATATTTCTTAGGCCCGTATAATCTCTGGCTTCTCTTCTTTTTTTGGTAAGATTAATTTTGAAAGAAGAAATAAAATGATCTGCCATGGGTCTTTCTTGTGCCTGGAGCATGCATTGTGACACATAAGCAAAATAATTCATCTTTTCTAAAAGCTAGTGGCAGTGATAGAAACCTGAGTGCATCTGGTTCATAGCAGGAGCTCTGTCAGCCTCCGTGTAACTAGTGGAGGCTTAAACCAGTTCCATCTAGATGGTCTAATAGTGTTCGAAGTAAAGTTAGTTCTTTACTAAAGTTAATCTTGCTTTTCCTTTCACCTTTTGAAATACAGAAGTTGGGGGGCTGGGGAGCAGGGAGGCAGGGAATCTAAAAGGCTTCTTCATTTTTAAAAGATTAAGATATCCTCCACTTTTTCAGCTCCTTAAGATATCCTCCACTTTTTCATCTCCTTGTCCCCTCAGTAGAAATGTTATATTTGGTGCAAAGATAGTGCTGTGGGGCAAAGACTTTGGAGTATTAGGAAGATACAGGCTGCCCGCTTGCTCATTAAAAGTATTCTTTTCTTATCTACAAATATATGCAGATAAGATGCTAATTATGTGGATCCATCTGTTGTATTGAAAGTGTCATAAATGTAGATCCTAAGTTTAAAGCTGTTCGTAGAAGCTTATTATATCTCAAGTTCTTCTTTTTAGAGTATGATTTTTTAGAGTACTGTGTGCCTCTGGAACAAAGTTGAGGAGGCTGGGAAGGCCTGCAGGTTGCCTGTCGGATAATTGTGAACCATATTTTCCCTTCCAGGGATGTCCATGACAAAGCATTTTATTCATCCTGGCCACAGCTCCTACCATTTTTGTGACTTCAGCTCCCAGCACATGGAGTGCACAGCTATTAAACGTTGGGTGAGGTGGGGGAGGAGATGCTTTCCTTTTTTCTTCAGCAGGAACCTGTTAACCTGCTAGAGAAGAACTTTTATCTGAGCTTTTCTACTAATATATTTGTTCGTATCTGATTTACAGATGTTTTGTGACATTCTCTGGCATGAACAAAGGCAGGGAAATGGGAGGGTAAAAGGAAAGAAGCTTAGTTTTGAAGGATCTGACAATCAGGTGGTAGAACTGGAAGCTCCAGGATGCACCTGGATTGTCAGAAATTTTGTCTGAAACTTTTCTTTCAGACTTCACAGCATAATTAAAAAAAAAAAAAGAAATGAGGGAAAGATCCAGGCAGTGCATTGCTACATCAGTGGGAAAGTCCCAGATGAATAGCACCCTATTTTTTCTCTTCCGTTTCAAAGCAAACCCACAAAACTCATGGCTTTCTTAAGGAAATCAACTCAGGATTTACATTTGTCTCTTGAGTGTGCACTTGAAATTGGGGATTTTTTTGTACAAGAGCTCTGTCGAGAAGATCCCCGAGGTAGCTAAGTGGGTTTTCCTTGCTCCTTGCTCAACCTCTCGGCATACATCCAGACCTTGGCAGGCTTTGCCATCCCTCTCAGATATATCCTTGGAGAGCAGAGTGACAAGAAGATAGGGATAGTTTGAGGTCTGTGGTTTCCTCTTGTGGTCGAGGAAGGTGTGCTGGTTTATGGAAATGCCAAATACATTGCAGCAGTTGATAAGAACTTCCACTGGATAATATTAGAAAACACTAGGTGCCTTTCAAGAAGGGAAGCGGCCGTTTTTCAAGCAAGGTGAATCAACAATAAATAAGGAAAGGAGAAATAAATCTATGCATGAGTTGCTTCAGTCAAGAGAGCAGGGTGAAAGTACTTGGAGCATTGCAATAGAGTGGACTGAAGCCATCCTGTTCTATTGCTATGTCTTAGAATCATAGAAACATAGCAATGTCTGGGTTGGAAGGGACCTCTGGAGATCATCCAGTCCAACCCCCCTGCTGAGAGCAGGGACAGCCTCAACTAGAGCAGGGTGCTCAGAGCCTCATCAAGCCCCACCTTGAATGTCTCCAGGGATGGGGCCTCAACTACCCCCCGGGGAACCTGTTCCAGTGTCTTGGAGAGACCTAGTATGAGGTTAGGGTGCTACAAACCAGCAGTGAGCTACTTTCTGTATAATCACTTGTCATGTGAGGAGGACCTTCAATGTGGATGCTGAAGGGGTGTCTGCACATCTCTGTCCTCAGTTTCACTGCGGATCGATACCTGTGTCATATAAGGACAGGCTGAGATCAGTGAGCATGAGTTGAGATCTACTGCTCCAGAGAGTTGTTGTCTTAACAACATGTTGAGCTCTACCTTGGCTTTTTGAGGAGGAAGTGTTAAGGGCAATATTCTTGCATTTTGTGCTGCATTCTTGCTCGTGCATAATAACGTGTATTGGTATTAGCCAGAAACCTTGCTGAAGGTGCCTTAGAAATGTGTATGTACTAAAAAGTAAGAATTGGTATGATTTGGCTGGGAAATCAGCATAACCTTCCTTTTAATTTTTCTCAGGCCAATTGTAATGGTGGAAATTACTATTTGCTTTGATTCTTATTAGTTCACTATCTTTTTCCTGAAAATATTTGAATGTTGAAGCAGTTCCCAACACATCACAACGTTCACTCCACAAGCTAAATGTTCCTGAGTTAAAGCCTAGTTCAGGTTCGGGATCTGAGGCCCTTGACCACGCACAAACTTCAAAATATAAAGTTCACCCAACCGTGAGTCATCAGACATGAGAGAGGTCTAAGGAGCATCCTGGGAATCTCTCATTATTCTCAGTTGTTGACACTGCATTGGTTACTACATAACTGTTCGGTCATGGAGAGGTATTTCTTGTTGGAAGTTAGCCTGCAACAAAGCACTGACCCGAACAGGGAGGTGGTTGAGTCCCCATCCCTGGATGTGTTTAAGGGTCGTTTGGATGTGGTGTTGTGGGACATGGGTTAGGGGTGAACTTTGTAGAGTTAATGGTTGGACTCGATGATCCCAAGGGTCTTTTCCAACCTGAATGATTCAATGGATCTATGAAAGTCGTGTGCTTTCTCTCAGAGGCTACTGGAAGTGAAGCTGTGTCAATAGCTTCCCAGGCAGGTTAAGAAAGATTTGACAGAAGATAGGTAATGTCTATGGAAAGCGAGTCCTGCTACATCATCCAAACACTATCAGGAATGTGTAACCAAGTCTGAACAGCTTCAGTCTGGCAGGCAACAGCTATTAAAGCTACAAAGAAAAGTAATCAGTTTATATTTCGCATACTGACTGCTGTGCTTTCCAAGATACACCTTATACGGATGCTGTCACAGTCCAGATGGCATCACAGTAACACCCTCAGCTTCCCTTCTCGTGGATGGAGCAATGAAAGGGTAGCTAATACAATTTGACACCCAGCCTGAGACACTCCAGGATCTGCAGCAAAAGCTGGCTCACATATTTTGAAAAGATTTAGCAGTTCTCCCACTGCTCCCCGACTTGGGGAGGGGGGAGGTTATATAAAAGACTTTTGATATTAAAATATTTCTTTTTTTTCATGTGGTCTTTAAAATAAAGCCTCTGGGGCTGTTAATATCTCTGAAGTTGTTACTCTGAGGACTAGGTAAAATGATTTTAAAGGAGAAGCTTTTAAAGGACTCATCCATTTCTAACAGTGGCAATCAATCTGACTTTGTTGCTCTAGATGTAAGTGGAAACTTTGATACAACAGCAGTTAAAGGAGAAAGATTTTCCATGACAGTTGGAACAGATGCATATTTCTAAGTACTGAACTTTCATTTGTTAGGATTTCCTTTAGTGAGGGACGCTCTATAAAACTGCAGCTTTCTCACTGCATTTGACCGTAAGTGTAAAAGATCTGCCTGCCTTTTATGTAGCTAATTCAATAAAGAGAAAAATGAGGGTTTTCTACCTAATAGCAAGGAATCCACAAAATTTTTAGCACATTAGCCCCTGTGTCAGCCTGGAAGTTAAAAGTGGCTACATCAAGCAATATCTTCTTTAGAAAGCCCGGAAAGAAATGTCTAATAAAATACGTAAAAGATGCTTAAATTGACTTCAGTCTGTTGGGACTTAATCTTATGTGTTACCTTTGAAAGAGTTTAGGGAAAAAAAAGCCTCCTGTTTTACAACATGGTTTCCTCATTTCCATTTCGGAGGATTCAAAACAATTCTCATACTTTGAATGATGAGATTTTTTTTAAGATTTTGGGAAAAAAAACCCCAAAACCCGAACAAAAAGACCATGGGTTAAATGAAAGGTGGGTGAGCTGTGAGCATTGGGTGGTGGTGTGAGACTTTTATGTTGTAGATTGGAAAGGTCAAACAATGTTAAAAAGAGAGGAATTAGTATGGTAAGAGTCCCTAATCTGACTGATGGGACACTTAACCCCTGGGAAAGAAAATCTAAACTTTTGTTATGAGATCCTGGAGTTCACATGCCCTATAAATTTACCATGGAGCATGACCTTGCAGAGGAAGGCTTTTCACCCTCATTTTAGGGCAGTGGTTCCATCATCAATCTAAGAAAGATTTTAGAACGAAAGAGGAAAAAAAAAAAAAAAAAAAAAGTTTCTTCTTTGACAAATGACAGGTTCCAGCACAAAATGATTTAATTCAATTTTATTCCACCATCTATAATTAAGTTCCACATCTTAGTTGCTCCAAGGTTATTGTAGCAGCAAGGGTACCATCACTACAGAAGTACTGGCTGACGAATTTTTTATTTTCAGATCGATATGAATCATGTAATACAGTTAAACTAAATTCAGTCTTCTAGCATCTTTTCTGTCCTTCCCCATCACACCTTCAACCTTTTCCTTATTTACTTCTCACCTAAGATGATAATATTTAAGTATTACTTTTCCTTAGAGACATATTTGGGGGATTTTTACTTTCTTTATTGTAAAGAAACAAATATGACATGAGCTGGCTGCATCATTCCAAGGAGAAAGGACATTATAACCTGAATTATGCTGGAGCATATCAAAAGAAGGGCAACAAAGCTGGTGGGGGGTCTGGAGCACAAGTCTTATTAACAGCATCTGAGGGAGCTGGAGCTGTTTAGCCTGGAAAAAAAGAGGCTGAGGGGAGACCTTATTACTCTCTACAACACCTGACAGGCCATTGTAGAAAGGTGGAGGTTGGTCTGTTCTCCTGTATAACAAGTGATAGGACAAGAGGAAACAGCCTCGAGTTGCTCCAGGGGAAGTTTAGGTTGGATAGTAGGAAAAAATTATTCTCTGAAAAGGTTGTAAAGCACTGGAACAGGTTGCTGAGGGAAGTGATGGATTCAACATCCTTGAAGGCATTTAAAAGAAGTATAGATGTGGTGCTTAGGGTGTAGTGGTGACCTGGCAGTGCCGGGTTAACAGTTGGACTTGGTGATCTTAACGATCTCTTCCAACCAAAACAATTCTATGATTTTATGAATCCCATATCTCTACTTCTTTACATCTGCACAGCTGTCACTGGGTACCATGTTTCTCTTATGCCTGAAATTATTTTTTGCACTTGTGATACTACAGCTATTTAGATGACTTCTTTCCTTACAAGTCTGTGAATAATTTCCTCCACTTACATTTGTCCTTAGAACTTTTCCTTTCTCTTTAGTTTACGAGAGGCTTGGTTTTTCTGTAACATCGTGTTACAGAAGTCTGTATACCTTTGACACGTGAAAATGCATTACAAATATTGTTGTTGACTAAGGAAGTTTTCTGTTTTCACACCACAGGTATGTGGCATATGGCACTTTTGTTTCAAAGATTCAAGCTCCTTGTTTATGGAGAAACAATATGAGTATAACTTATCTCTATAATTTAAGCCATTATTCAATTCTTTGACAATCAGATTTCAAGGAATAAATATAAATCTGGATGATACTGTAACCAACCTCTTAGAAAGACAAGGAATCTTCCTCAAAATGCAACCTACTGTAATTATTACATCTATTTCCATTTGATGTAAATAATACAGAAATACTTCGTATTTTTATCTTTGTCATACAGAATTACACCCATTCATCTATTACAAAAACTCTGTTTTGCAGTCATTGTCAAAGCAGCTGTACCCAGCTAGCCAAAACACGTGTACTGAGAAACCTGAAAACCATGTGTTTCTCAGCTGAACTTGCAATCCCTGGTCCAAGTTTCCATCTGGTCTAACTTTACAGTTCAAAACTATCCGTTCCGAAGTGCATACTGCACCTAGGACAAAATGCTTACCTTTGAAAAGGGGACTGGGTGTTTCCCTTTCCCCAAACTCAAGCCTCTGTGTGTTTGTGAATGTGGCTGGGAAAATTCAAGAAAACAGTGAAACAAGAAGCGACTTCCCTTCCCCCCTACAAGCCACCACAGTGCCCTCCCAGTTCTTTGGGATCAGCCTCTCTGATGAACAGACCAGCAGTGTTTCCAGTGCGCTGTGGGGTCCTGATCCTACAGCTAACCCTCCCTGCTTGCGTGCCTAGGGTATGCCGAGGATGCTCATGGCCGTCCTCCTCGTAGCATATAGTCAGGACACGGCAAAAGTCGCACACAGAGGAGGTTGGAAAGCTGGAAGGTCCTCCATGGCCAAAGTGTGGGTCTGCAGATGGATGTGAATGAACTTGCTGGGTTGGTTCAACTGGTGATGGATACGTGTCCCAGGACAAAATGTAGGTGTCCTGGCAGGTTTGATTTACCCAAGATGTTGAGCATTGTCCTGGTATCTCTCTCATTGTGGAAGACTGAAGAAGACAGCTGAGACAAATTAGAAGGGCAGCATAGCCAAGATTGCTGTCACATGTTAGAGACATTGAAATCACATTTTTACGGTGCTGATTAGCCTGATGGCCTCCTAGGTCTGATGCTGATTGAGCACGAGGCAGGAAAGGGGTGTTCCTCCTGCGCTGCCCTCTTCTTGCCTTCAGGTGCCAGACGCTGTCTGGTGGCAGCTCTTGGAGCGTAGATTTGATTCATGGCATGCAACACGTCACCCAGGATTTATGCTACATCAAGGGGACTGTAATCCTCTGTTTAAAGTGCCTGTGCAGAAAGGCTTCATGAAAGTCGGGCACTCTGTGGCATTAGTGAATGTTTATTGCTATTCTGATAGAGTACTTTCAGGTATCATAACTTTTGTCTGGCCTGAGCTCTGAGAAGGGAGTCATAAATATCCAGGGGAAGGCTGCTTATGCTGCACACGCTCCCTTCAGCAGGACTTGGCTGCATGTATGTGGATCACTGGTGAGCATCCAGCCCCCTGGGACTTCTGGGGTGACATAAGGATGTGGAGACATCTGCCAAAGCAAGCGTTTGTCTCAGCTCACCTTTTGGAAAGACGCAGGAAGGAAAAGGAGGAAAATGGGCAAGACCTGCCCAGTTATAGAGGAAGCTTTATGATGACGGAGATGTTGATTTAACTGTCTGCTGTCATTCCTTACAGTCACTCCAGCTGCCCCAGATTCTGACTGTTCACCTAAAAAACCCAATTTACAATCAATATTGAAGAAGCCATACCTCGGAGATTAAGAAAATCCTTTTTTTTTTTCTCATGTACTAAAGTCAAGTCAGACTGAGCAGAGAGCAGAAAATATAACCTGTCCCTTGGCACTGAATAATTCGCATGATTTATTTAGCATCTTCTTTGCCAAGTGAGAAAATAACACATTATTACCCTTTTTTTCCCTCTGAAATACGTGTGTTTGCCCTGATATCTCAAAGTAGCTGTGCAGGGTGCACCAAATATAACAAAATATAACAAAAACTATTTTACCAGCTGTTTTCAGCTTAACACGAAACAGAGACTGGCTCTCTGTTTTCCTAACGTGCTGGCGTGTGCTTTGCTCTCCGAGGGGAATGAACTTGGAGCCAGGTTAGTCACTCACCCATAGATGGAGCAGGGTTAATGCTCAGATGAAAATGAAAATAATTGTGATTTGAGCAGATCAGATTTCTCAGAGTATGAAATAATACCACTGGGCAAAAGCTATAATTCACATGGCACAGTCACCCACTAATGACATTTCTGGGTTGTTTCTGAGCGATTTCAAGACACTGTGCCATAAAATCTGAATGTGTTTTATTAGAATAAGCATGTGTTTCATGTGTAATGATCAGCAAGCTCCAGGGCATGAATGAAGCAGTAAGGGGCCTTCTTTAGAGCGTTTTTGTTGTATGATTTACTGTGCCTTAGAATTATTTTTCAGAAGTGACATTTGTGAATGATAAGTGGGGTTTTTTTTTCTGCCTGATAATGTGGCTGGAAACAAAACAATGCAGAAAATAAGGTATTTCTGTATTGTACAAATGCAGTTAATACTCTACGACAAGAAAAAAGTGGTCTCATAAAAATCTTTGTGTCACAATATGCGACTGCTCAGTACACCAAGTGGTCTTGCACAAAGGGAGTCTTGTAATGAAGGTTTGGATTGTTCTTAGATAAACAAAAAGCAACCTTACAGATTTCGTAATGAGTCATAACAGGGTGATTCACTGCAACCAAGCTGCTGGGGTCTTTGAGGAAGCTCAGGGCCTGAATTTCATTTGCATTAGAAATATTTTCCTCCATTTCAGTGGAGTTAAGGAATGGCGAGTTAGGCAGAAAGAGTCTCTGTGATCAGTTAAAAGCAATCCTGAACCAACAGGGTTGTTAGAAGTTGTTGGGCAGGCTTCTGGGTAGATGGTTTCTCCGGGACTGTGCAGAGTTGGTGCTAAGGGGAGCAACATGGCCCAGGAAAGGTTTAAGGCTTCGGAGTGGTGGATGATGTGGTCACCCACTATGCAGTGCCCCTGCATCCCAACAGGGGGTTTATTACAGAGCACTATAAAGCCTGTGAATATTCCTTGGGGACCACTGCATTTCATTTATCTCTCTGAGCAAGAAAAACATCCTTTGCTTTTTGCTTTCTTGACTCTTTATTGATCTACTGAATAGATACGTTGTGCTCATCCCTTGTTCCCGCAATCCCACCACAAGTTCCCATATTAACTCTGCTCTCCATCACTCCACGTCCTTGCTAACTCACACCAGTTATCTCACATCTCGTTGCTATTCAGCTCACAAAAGCTGCATTTCCTAGTTTCCAAGCATTCCATTTCCAGCCATCCCTTTGACTTTTATTCCCATCGCTCCTTCTCAAATAGTATCTGAGTTTTGTGATATTTTTTTCATATATTCGGTTAAGACTATTCTGAAGAACAGCTTTCTTCTTAAAATTTCCCAGCAAGCCCACCTAGCTTGCAGGCTGGCCTGACTGACCAGCCCCAGCAGCCTACAGCCCTCGAGAGATGGAGAAAGTAAGAGTAAACTCCTTGCCTATAAGCCAGTGATCACAGCCCCAGCTGGACTTCATGGGTGATGATAACTTAGGCCCAGGTCCAGTGTAAGCAGATCTGGTTTAGAACTGGATCACTCTGGTCATATTCAGGTGTGTTTCTCTCTCTCTGTGCTGTCTCAAAACACCAGCTCTTACTTTAGCTGAATTATTTCTACTCACTGCTTTTGAGTGCTGGGAATGTAAAGCACGAGTGCATCCCTGAATAAGGTGATCACACTGGATCTGGGCCATGTAATAATAATAATTTTTATTATTATGTAATAATATATGCAATAATATGTGCAATAATATGTAATAATATATGTAATAATTATAATAATAATTGTTATTACTCAGTGAACTTGAAATTACATGGGAATATGAGCTCTCTAATAAGCATAGTCCAGGACTTTAATAAAGATGAATCTTTATAATCCATGTTCTGGTCGTTGTGGAATATAATGATCTAATTAAACTGTGCTTTGCACCTTTCTGTTCTTTTGTGTTAATCTCTCACTGAGCTCCGGATTAATTTGACTGTTTACATGCTATAAATCCCACAGTTGGTTTTCCTTTGTGGGACGTTGATGTTAATGCAAAGGAGCCAGTGAGTCCTGAGAAGTCAAGACTGTTTAATTTTATTGAGATACCACAAAACTGAGGTTTTGGTGGTTAAACCAGTTATTTTATTTGGAAAACTTAGGAAAACTTGCAGGCGTAATATGGTAGTTCAAAGACTCCTGCTTTAACAAGAGGCATGCAGATGTCTGTTGTTCAAAGCACGAGATAATCATCAGTGTCTGAACAAATTCAAACAGATACCAGCTTCTGCTCGTTTTATTATGCAATTTCCACTTACTCCATCTGTCACTCATAGTATAAAGAGGAGATGCATTGATAGAGGATTTACATGCTTCCTGGAAATGAAACCTCAATAACCAAACAGTGGCATCTGTTGACAGCCATTGGTGAGAACCATTGTGATCCCTTTCTTAATGCTGGCATGTGCCAAAGCGCATTGAAATTTGACAAAAGCTTCTCCAGCCTTGTGGTCCAGCTTATTGCTATTGAATCCTTGAAGCTACTGCTGTGTAAAAATTGGCCCCACAGTATGTTCCCCTGACAGCTTTAATATGACTGTATTTCAGTCCTTCTGACTGCTATCTGAAAATGTGCCTGTAAGTTAGACTTCCAGATGCATTAGCAGTGTAATTGGGTTGCATAACAGGTACCCCTCGCAGCGATTTTCATGTATAAAAAAGGAAATTAGGATCCAATGCAATTTTTTAATGTCCTCGGGAAGATCAGAAGAAAAAAAAATAAACTCCATTAATGAGACACTGCAGTGTCACCAAGGCTTCTTCTACTTCTTCCCACATTTTGGCTGCCAGTGTATCACCTAGACTGGACTACATAGGATTGAGAGAGACCCTAGAAATTAAAGAACATCCATTAAACCCATTCTTCCTCCTAGGAATGCTTTAAATCCCCTGATGATACCACCTGAATGGCTGCAAATCCCCAGCCCATTTCTATGAGGAAGAGCCCTGAAAGACATCCAGACACAGGCACGGTCCAGTTTTGGGTCCTGATCCTGTTGGCAGGATGGACTGGGGCTATTTTATATTAGTGATAGAACAAGAGGAAATGGCCTGAAGCTGAAGCAGGGGAGGCTCAGGCTGGGTAGCAGGAAGAATTTCCTTACTGACAGGGTTGTCAGGCACTGGAACAGCCTGCCCAGGGAGCTGGTGGAGTCACCATCTCAGGAGGTGTTTGAGAGCCAGGTTGATGTTGTGCTTGGGGACAGGGTTTAGGGGTTTTGCTAGGGCTGGGAATAAGGTTGGACTTGATGATCTTGAGGGTCTCTTCCAGCTGAATCGATTCTATGATTCTATTTTCACCCACTGCTGGGCTGGAGCATGGTCCATGGGGGGACATGAGGCTGTTGGAGTGGGTTATAGTTCACCAACAGCCTGACTGGTAACAAAGACTCCATTCTCTGCTGGAAGTTCAATATAGGAATGGGGGAGGGCAAGGAAGACAGAGACTGAGTGAGCTGTTCGGAGCAATTCATTCACTAATGAACTTCTGGGGAAGGACACGCGGGACTTGACTGTGCTTGGGTGTTCTGCTTGAGACCAAGCAAATGTCTTCCTCTTCCATTACAAAGATCTTAGGCTCATTGTCTAATGCAATAATAAACACTGCATTTAAATAATTAGCAAAGTAATGCCCAAAAAATCACGCATTTCTCCCAAGAGTTTAGGCAAAAATTTAACCCAACCCCTTCACATACTACAACATCTCCTCAAATTGCTCACACAGCTATTGCTCCTCATCTGCACTTTTATTTCTTGCCTGGCTTTGATGCAGTGATTTGTCCTAATTTAACTCTGTCCATCAAATAGCTACCCACAGTTTCACCAGGCAGAGGTGCTCTGTCCCATCCCTGGCACTACCTGCAGACTGCTGCTTCTTAGGAACAGTGCTGCCATGCTCCACATCCATAAGAGGATGACAATAATCTCCTTGACTATAAAGTTGATGCCAATCAGAGCATTAACTCTTTCTTTTTTCTTTTTCTTTTTTTTTTTTTTAACCTGTGAGGTGAGCGAGGAAACCCACAAATAAAATCTTTGGATCTTTTTTTTTTTTTCCTGACATAAGAATTTCATGTGCTTCCTGGAGAAAGCAATATTCTTCCCAGGAAGTGAAATAGGATTTACTCTATATTAATGTCTTATTTTTTCTACTCTTCATCCCTAACTTCTTCCATCTGTATTAAATCAGTTGCGCTGGCAGACCTGCAATGTGTCAACTAATATCTTTCTGCACTAGAAACTCAGGAAAAATCAGTCTTATTAAAATAAGAAAGGCAGGTTAAGGCGAGAAACCTTGTGATCATTTTCTTTTTCTTCTACTGTGGGCAAAAGTGGAGTTTTTCATGACTACCTGCTAAGGAAATGTCTTAAGCATTTCATTCCTTGCCGATGAGTAGCAGCCATCGGTGCCCACTACTAGCCCCTCGTGCAAGGACTGAGTCAGCCTGTTTCTGGACACCTCCACCTTGAAATTTCATCTGGAAAATACTGTTAGATTTATAATAGATTTATAATATGATCTAAAATAGATCAGCCAGTTTCACATCTCCTCTTTAACAGCTGGGGAAAAATGAGTGAAAACTGAGCAGTTACAAGGGGACATAGAAATCAGTTGTCTTCCACAGGATCTGCATGAAGTCAGCCCCTCTCTGATGACCCTGGAGGCTGCAGAATGGACTTACTGGAAATACCCATGAAAATCAGGAATCACATTGACTGATAAATATGCAGGGGTTTAGTTGCCCCATATCAACAGCCCTGTGGCAAACGCTTCATCTGCCACAAATGCAAACCAGTTTGACTTACCTTGACCTGCTTTTGTTACCCCTCCTGTTGGTATGAGGCAGATTGTTCCTGCAGGCAGCTCACTCCTACCTTCCGATTCACACTGGTATTTTAGTAAAATACTGTGCCACCTTTTTCTCTTTCCACTCTTATCAAAAGGCATCAGTATTACGGCTCTGCTGCTAAAAGCACCATCTCTCCGAGGAAAGAGGTCTGGCTGGGGGATTCACTTTGGGTAGTGGTAACAGACCAAGTGGTGTCCCTGATTTCAAGTGCTGGAGAGAAAAAAATCATTGCATAGCATTCACCAAAGCAAAAGGGCTTCTTAAAAGGGCAAGCTGTAAACTGAGGCAATTCCAGCCCAGAGAACCCTTCAGAAGAGAATACAAATCCCAATTTCTCCATCCCCACTTTTTTTATTTTTTTTGTGTGGACCCTGCTGGCAAGAGAATTTTCCTGACATTCATCTTCATCATTCATTTGCAGCATTCACCTTCTGCTTTCAAGAGGCATTTTGACTGACAGAGAAAAGCAAAAAGAGACAGATGTACTCACTGGGGAAGACTTATATATAATTGAACATGTAAACATTTGCAAGCCACTGTTATTTTTACAATTAGATGAATAACATTATCTTGACTTGTGTTCGTAGGCCTGTCAGGAGCTATGCAAAGCTGGGTACAAAGCAGCTCCCTCCTAATTCCCTGCACCACAGGCTGTAGGCACGCGGTGAATACTGGTATTGAGCGGTGCTTTGACGCACCGTGTCACGGCAAGCACTGGAAGGTGGGTGTCAAAAACACCTTTTACCATGGCTCTGCAGAAGAAAGACAAACTGTACCTCCTGCAGGGACTTTAGGTTGCAAACTGTCCGCCCAATTCCTTTTTATGGCGTGAAGAGTCAATAAGGTAAGTTGTTGATGTTCCCATGCCATTCTGCATTTAGGAAATATCCAAAATCGGTTGAATTAGTGTCAGCTAAGTGGCAGGGTAATGACAGGGGAGTCCTCAGAAGGCCCATCTTGTGACAGTTCATAAGGAATGAGAAAATACTGCCCTTGCACGGCTTTGCAGAAGACTTTTAAAAGGCTCGCTACAGTAAATCTACGTGATGATTGTCAGTAGCATATTTTCAGTACTGCTGCTTGCTGGGAGGAGCTTCCATCCAAATGAGATTTGGAGAGATCTTCAGCCCCGGTTGGAGTAATGAGTTCTGAGTTTTGATAATGCTCTTTGTCAGTACAGTGCCTGTGCTCAAAAGGAATATTGCAGGGAGACCACCCTTCTTACCCTGGGAGTTAAGCTCTCTTTGGTGGTATACATCACTCACCATGGCAATGGGAATTGAATTTTCCGCTTCCTGAGCTCTCCTGGATACTTAAACCAGCCTCATGTAATACTATTGTGGCCAGTGTCATTGCACCACTGAAAACTTAAATGAATGAATAAATTAGAGTCATGGCGTTTTGGATTGCTGAATTGCATCCAAGCTTTTTATTGCAGTCATGAACTCCTTTTCCGATGACAGACAGAATGATGCTTATTTAGGCAGTTAGGCTGATCATTGTAACCCACGAACGAGAGAAGTACAGTAGCAAGGCTGTATATCAGAGAACTGAGAAGGGATTATCTCTTTAGAAACCTCTTTCCAACACCAATTGCCTTTTGACTGCAGAGCCCCTTCGTATTACACAACAGTTTATTCTCCCTTATTGATGCAAGTAATCTAAGTTTATGGCTTCTATCACAATCTTTTCCTCTGTGGCCTTTTAACTGCCTTTAATATAGAAGCTATTCCCGTCTTCTTGAAAGTTTGTGCTCCTTCAGCTTTCAGCTTTCATCCCGCTCGTCTTTCATATATCTCTGAATATCCCTCAGTGTCACATTTGTCACCCTCTTTGTCTCATTTCTCAGCAGTTGTCTCCAAGACTTTTTCCCCAGCCCCATTTACCATGTTGCTCCACAGCCATGCTCAGCCATGGGCAGCCACTGTAGGTCTCTGCAGCTCTGCCCACCTCTCTGGGACTTGGTCAGGTGTCAGACCACTGTTTGGATACCCTTTGTTCCCTTGATGTTTCTAGACTGGACTCCTGACCTCTTTGGGTTGTTGTGTGGAACGCTCAAACTGAACCGGCATAGGGTTTGGTAATTTGCCCAAGCTGATTTACTGGCCAGTTGGGAGGAGGTGGCCTTTTGCCCTTGGCATGGCAGGTACATCAGCATGCTGGTTTGGAGACTTAGTGCCAGCAGAATTAATAACCCGACAAAAAGCAGGGATTTTTTATATCTTTTTTTTGCTGTTTGTTTGTTTGCCAGTGTAGCTCCCTGAACTAGTTTGTGTTATCCTGAAATTGCACAAGAGGCAAGAAGTGGGTAAGAAGACGTAGCTGGGAACATATAGAGTGTCTGACTATCCCTTTCCGAGATGGCACAAGATTACATCTTCTCAGCTGTGATATGAGACTCACCCCAAAGTCATATTTTGTGGCCCATTAATCAGCATAAAATCAGGCTGCCTTGGGGAGGAGCAGTCCTGTTGAATGACCCTCATGTCACCACCTCTGCCTGTTAGTGCAGCTGATCACATGCTGCACGTGGTGAGCTGGGGCACCTGCAAATCAACTCGAGGGAAAAAGAAGCCTCATTGCACAGCTCTCTGTGTGGCCATGGCTAGTGGCACGGAACATTTCCCAAAGGCAGTGGTGAGCTGTTGTGCTTCAGAGGAGGCTGCTGTGCCCTGGGGATGCCGAAGGTGGTGTTTTGTGGTGCTAGTCCTCACAGTGTAGTGTTTGGTGAACGTGAGGCTGGGGGCAAGCCGAGTCTTTGGTTAATATGATGGGACAGAAGATTGTTGTGTAGTGTTGGGAAGCGATGTTGTCTCAGTATATATAAACAATTGTTCTGGGAGAGCTCCTAAGTGTAGCTGTGTTTTCCTGGTGAGACATAAATCATGGAATCATAGAATGTTTTAGGCTGGAAGGGACCTCAAGAGGTCATCTGGTCCAACCTCCCTACACAAGCAGGGGCATCTCCACCTAGGGCAGGTTGCTCAGAGCCCCCTCAAGCCTGACCTTGAATGACTCCAGGGATGGGGCCTCCACCACCTCTCTGGGCAGCCCATTCCAGGGATCAAGTTTGACCCGTGTCTTTGGAGACTGTCCTTGCCTGGGGTTTGAGAGTGCCAGCAACAGGAGTCTTGTGCAAGTAGAAGTTGTCAGACAGTGGTTCCTGCTTTGTGAATGGACTAATGGTGGGAAAAGGAAGGTGCTGCTCGGATTGGAGGTGAATTAGGGGACTTCTGGTCAAGGGGCCGGGCCCTCCAGTCAAGTAACTGGGAGGTCCTCACAAATGGGGTTTTTTTTAAGAGGTACGTTAGAAGAGAGAGGACAAAATGGGGCAGATTTTAAAACCAAACATCCAAAGATACCAGGGAGGAGGGTGGGCCAGACCCCTCGCAGTGCAGCCGGGAAGGTGATGGAATCTAGTGTAAAGGATTACTTCTGCCAGCGCTTGCAGATGAAGAAGGTGGAAAAGGTGCAGGAGCAGGATTGAGTGTTGAGATGCCTCCTCCCCAGAGCTGTGTCGTGTGTTCCCTTTTTTCTGGTATGCCTCTGCTTTGTCAGACCTCTGTTTCCTCTTAATACTTTGCAAAGCCTCCGCCCAGCCCTTATTCCCTGTTCAGTAGTGAAGGGAACCAAGAGGGAAACAAAACATCACGGCTGCTTGACAGACTTGGGGCAGGGACGTCATAACCTCTCCTCTTACTGCAGGGGGTGGGGAACTAGCATTGCTTTTTAAATTTGCTGGAGGGATAAACCAATTGGATCTTTGTCAGGGAAATGGACATTGGACTGGGGAGGGGTGGACATTTTTGTTTAGTTTTTTTGTTTTGTTTTGTTTTCTTTTTCTAGCGTGTGTGGTTGGGGGAGGGGGGGAGGGGAGGGGGAGGGAGTTCATCCTTGAGTGTTTCCAAGAGAAATGGGGAATCCCAGACAACTTGAACAAGGAGTCAGCTGTTATCTCTGCTGCCTCAGGATGGGAATGATACAGCTTGGAAGCATGTGTGATGGCTTTCTGTGGGAGGTGGCACCCGAGACAGCCACGAGAGACAACCTCTGGTGGGTACCAGGCAGTGCTTTGCAGAGGATGTTACTAAGAGCCGGCCCCGTGGAAGTCTGAAAACACTGCTGGAAGAAAACAACAAACCGAGGTGGCTCCTTCTGCGTATCCAAGTGCTCCTCATTTGCATATTTGCCTCATTTGCCTATTAAGTTGCGCCTCATTTGCATATGTAAATACATGCCGGTCAGTGTGCAAAATTAGCCTCGTTCCTCTGCCCCTGAAATAAATGTGCATCGTTAGTGCGTGGGAAGGCGTCGGGGGGCTC
>JAAGNO010030304.1:25912-38022 GCA_033439905.1 Ceryle rudis
CTTCAGCATCCTTGTAGCCTCCCTTGGACTCTCTCCAGTATTTCCCTGTCCCTCTTGAACTGGGGAGCCCAGAACTGAACCCAGTACTCCAGCTGTGGTCTAACTAGTGCAGAGTAGAGGGGAAGGAGAGTCTCCCTTGACCTGCTGCACACACTCTTCTTGATACACCCCAGAAAGAGCAGTGCTCAGGCGTCCAGGCTGCTGCAGACTTTCCTTTAGTGCTTATAACAACCTCAGTCTGCCCAGTTTGTATTGAAAAGGTATGTGAGGGCCTGGGCATTTATCCATTTCTCTGTTTAGGCATCTTCACTGACACAGGATAGGTCTCCTTCATTCCCTCCTCATGGTCCTTCATGGGATGGGTTCCCATACTGGGAAATCCTTCAAGCATGGAGCTTCTGCAAAGGCTCTGTCTAGTTTTGTCCAGTTTCCAGTTGCTATTGAAATGCATATTAATGAAAAGGAATAGGCCTTATCTACTATGACTACATAAAGAATTATGTATTTTGGGAAGTTAGTTATTAAACTACCTTTTATTAATTACAGTAGACACCCTTGTGTTTCTAATGGAGTGATTTCTATTTAAATACATTATGTCATATGCCATATGCTGCTCTAGACTCTTTGAATTACCAAGCACTTAATTCTGAGCCACAGAGTGACGGGGTGAGCACACAGATGGGTTGTCACATAAAGAAATCTGATGGCATGTGATAACACTCAGGCTTTTTTTTTTTTTTTTTTTTTTCCCCATAAAGTTTATAATGTACGAGCAGTGATCATGGCTTGCCAAACAAAAATGAGCTGACAGTCAAACTTCAGAGTGTTTCCTGGAGTTCTTCAAGCATCTCAGTTCCACTCTACAGATTCACTCTGCCTTTAACTGGACCATGTCCGTTTCAGAACAAGTGTTGTCAATCATTTTGTTGTGTGACAAACTCTGGGAGGAATAACGCAGAGACTCACCAAAGCTACTCTTGCATGGTCTAGCTCGATGAGAGCAACTGAGGCAGATCAAGGCCATTTTGAAGCTGTAACATGTTTCTATAGAAATAACGTCCTTTTAAGGTGGAGAGTATAGGTTTACACTTGGGAGCAAGACATTTTTTCCTTTAATCTTCTCTTCTTACCTAAAGTCCAGGTCATTTTCCATGAAGGAAAGCAGAATTCATGACAGGAATTGAGACATTTGCATCTTAAGGGCAGAATGAAGGCAGAAGGGTAGAAGATAAGGAATAAACTGAAGTGTAGGTCATTTGGGGCCAGATTCAATTACTGATTCATACACTTCTTAAGGTGTTTACAATACAAATATTGTCCCTTGAGGTAGGTTTCTAAGCTCACATTAAGATCAATAGATATCTAGGATGAAACTCATTAGGCTAAATCTTGATGCTTTGAACTGTTAGATACCCTAGGGTCTGCAAGACCTCTGTGTGGGCTGACAGGTATGACAGAGGACTTGGAGGAAACTTGCATTGCTCTAGAGAGGGAGCTGGAGGACAAGCAGGATTCTGAACAACACTTAAACTGACAGAGGGTGATGTATTTGGGTGGCTAAATCCCACTCTGAGTTGATACTGGCAGTGAAACACTAGACCCACGAGTGTCTAGTGCCATTCAAGATGCCTTTGGCTATCCCATCTCCAGCTGCTAGTCCAGAAGCGTCTGGCTTTCCCTACTGGCTCCGTGTTATGTCTGCCAGTCCCATGTGAATGTCTTTGCTGTCTTTGAGTTAGGTGACCTTATATGTGTCCTAGTCATAGACCTATGTTTATGCATTCTGGATGAGAAAAATATCTCCTAGACTCCATTCATTGTACTTAACAACAGTCTCAACTCAATTGTCACTGCAGAGGCATCTCCATAGGTTTGATATGTCCTGGGTCATCTGAGGCACCTAAAAAGGAAGACCTATGCTGTTCTGGAGCAGGAAAGGCAGTTGAAGTGCAAGTAGTCCTGTTCACATGACTTGAGCCCCAGCTGCCTTAAACTGAGATGCCAGAAGGATGAAAAAAATGTTTCCTAAAGTCTTTCATGTTGGAAAGGATATTGAGTGGTCATGTAGTCTAACCTTCCACTTAAAGCAAGACTAACCCTGCAATAATTACTTTAATTCCTCCAAGTACCCTTTTAGACAAACAAAAGCAGCCAAATCTGGGCTTATCCAGACTACTTAATGCTGTGCCTTGTGTCTAACCAGTGGAGGATTTGCAGTCTCAGTACTCCCCCACTTAGCTCATCCATAGGCACATAACCAGTACATACTGCAGGAAGCTCAAAGGAGAAAACCTGGTGGTGCTGGAATCTCTTGTGTCCAGTTGTCTGCACCTAACACTTATGGCTGGGAGAAATAACCATGGTGAAAGTGGCAGAAGCTTTCTTTACACACACCCCCCCCAATATGAACCTTGGTTTCTCATCCCTTGGGATCTGTGGAGCTTCTATGTGAAGGATGTTCTACTTGGTAGCAAATACTTGTACTGTCATTGGCTGAGAGAATGAAAATGTAGGAGGGACTCTGTGATCTGGTGGTAAGGGAACCAGTCTGGAGTCTCTGCTTCAGTGAATATTCATTCCTTAATCAATCAATTGGTATGATGTCCTCCTGACACCCTCCATGTTGACTCTGGGGCCAGCCTTAGCCTCACTTGACCATAACCAGAAAGATATAACTTGCACAGGCAGGTACCTGTTTCCTTGGATCTCTCTAAATCCCCCTGCATGTGAATGGTGCTGTATAATAAATGGTAATAAAGGAGTTTCCAATGAAATCTCTGTAATTCAGCTAGTTCTCAAAGATCATATTACTCCTACTTCATACACAAAATAGGATTAAACTCTTGGATTTCTTAATAACTAGTGCCAACCTGCACAGACTGTGGAGCATGATTACTGCTGCTTTATAAAATCTGGTTACAAGAAGTACTTCCAGGGGTGATTTTCAGGGGCTGGAACTGTTGGGAGCTGCAGCCTCCTGGAACTCCCTGCACTAACACCTATTTTGCAGGTCTTTGAGATTTGTGCTGGATCTTTCCTTTCCACAGCAGCAGCTGCCACGGCCCTGTCACGTCTTCTTACCACATGGCTCTTACTAATTCACTTCCATTTAGTATCGTCTCTGTGTTTAATTTCTCCACTCTCCCTACCTCACCATTTCTTTCTGGTTTCCCCCAGTTCCTGTCTCATTTTCTGAAGCCTTCAGTATTGCTTTACAAATGCCCAGGGCCAGATAGAGGAGATGAAGCCATTAGCTTTTGGGTAGCATCTCTGGATGGGGCGGTTTCCCTCTCTGAGCCTGAAGCACCTCTGTAGTAATGAGCACACCACCTCTAATCAAATGAAAATCAAAGCAAAGTGGTTCTTCATCTGCAGAATACTCCCATCTGCACCCTCTGCTGCCCTGTACCCACAGTCGGGGAGAAAGTGAGGGCTGTGACTCTGCTGTGACACAATACTCTGCTCTGATGGATGCTGGCAGGAATTTGCGATGCCTTTTTTAGGCTTCCTCTGCCACCAGCCCTGCTTTCTGAGAGCTCTGGGAAGAGGTAGCAGGCAGGAGGCACCCTCTTTGCTGTGGTTCAGAGCCAAGCAGCTGCCAGGCAGTGAGTGCTCATGGTGTGGGGTAACCCAAAATAACACAAAAATTCTCATTTGAGGGGTGGGGCTTGACAGTCATAAGGTGAGGGGCTGAGCAAAGCCAAATGTATTGAATGAAAACCTGGAGATCAGAACTAGCAGGGTAGGGCGGTGGGGTTCTGCCCTTGGCTGAAAACTCGTGAGTACTATTTCCATCAAGCCTAAGATGAAGCAGTGTTACTAGATGTAGGACCTACAAATCTGAAGGTTGCAGCATTTTATTACCTCTTTTGTTGTTGTTGGTTTTATGTTTCATTTTGCTCTGTGTCTAGAGCCCCTCTAAAGTCCTGCTATAGCAAAGGCTGTGGCAGAAATACCTTGACCTTGAGTGAAGCCCAGAACTGACTTGCTGTCTCCCATGCTATGACCCTTGTGAGGAAGAGTGGGAAGCAAGTTTGAGCAGCATAAATGTAATTTCTATCTCTATGCCTGCGGTGACCCCTGCCTGGACACTGGGACAAGGGAGTCCCTTGTGTTCGTTCACGCTGTAGGCAGTTGTACCCTCTCACAAACGATGCACTTTCAGTTCAGGCTCAATAAGCAATCAGTCAAATGCCCCACGTTCAGTGACTATTAACTTGACAGAGAACTGTTGCCCGAAGTGTTGAGCTCACGTTTAAGCCTCCTAAAAGCCTAGATCAGGTGTGTGTCTGTGTTTCTGAGGGACAGGTGCTACAACTGGTGTGATAGATAATATTTCTCTAATGGAAGAGCAACACAGAAACCAAAGAGCAGAGCAGTGATGTCAAGAGGAGCAGTAGGAGTGTGACCTTAAAGAAGGGATGTTTCTGAGTGAAGAGCTGAAAGCTGCTGATATAAAGACAACATCCCTCACAAACTGAATAGAGGCTGGACTCCTTCAGGCATGGGAGCCAGGCTGCCTGCAGCCAGCGTGGGCCAGCTCCCCTGACTCCCCTTTTTGCTCCATTGGGTCCTGCTGCTTTGCCCAGGCTCTGGAGTTTGTGTGAACCTGCTCTGACCCACTTCTGTCACTCTGCAGCTGCTGCTTGTTTGCAGCTCCTGGATTGTTTCTTGATCAGGGACTTCAGAAGCTGTGTCTGCCGAATTGGTTCACATCACTGTTTTTAACCAATTCTTCTTTAACCCCGTTGTTTGTTGGCTGAGGTTTGTCTGAAGCTGACAACTTCAGGTGCCAGCTCAGTTTTGCTTTCACGCTTTAGACCCACTTTTATATCAGGTAAATGCTTTAAAACTGTTACAGTGAGGAGAGTTTTTAAATCACAAGAACCCGAGAGTCTAAGTCTGGGCTACATCTAAAAAGCGGTTTTGTTTTGCTTGTAGAGATTGCTGTACCTTCAAGTGACAGATGGGAATGCAAAAACTTTCTATCATCCTTGAAGATTCAGATGGGCTAATAGAGAAAAAAAATGTGAAAGGAAAAATCATCATTAAAATGGTCTTGAAAGGGATGACTTCCAAATTATTCTCTGTCAGCTTCTCCAGATGGCCTGAATATCTGTCAGATGAGCAGTATGCATTATAAATGCCTAGCAGAAAAAAAAAAAAGACAAAAAAAAAAAAAAGGGCACGCTTTCTTTTTGGTCAGATCCAAAAATGAAAGGGGAAAAAAGTAGAAGATGGGGAGAAAGAAAGGAGGAAGCATTTTTAAGACGATTTTTCTCACTACAAAGTGACTGTACAAAAGACACATTCAGTTCTGGTTTATTTTCTCTCTGTAGTACATACATCAAGCCTGACTCATTCCTTTTCATTTTCTAAGTAAAAATACAAATTGGATTTTCACAATGACACTGGGCTCCTTCCTGCTTGAGAGGCTTCCCCGTCCCCACCACTACAGCAGTGCAGACACCCTCTAAGGTGGCCAAGGAGGCCTTTTCTGGTGCCCAGGCAGTCCCCTCCAGTGCATTCATAGGGTGTAACTGTGACTGGAGCTGAGGATATACAAAAATGGAATACAATTTCCAGTGCCCGTGCAGAAGGCTCTTAAAAAGCCCATAATCAAGGAAAGGCACCACTGGTTTACTTACCATTTGAAAATGCATTTTCTAGCAGCAGGACTCTGAGGCTGAATCCAAAACTAAGTCCCTCATTTACTGCCATCGCTACCTCTCTTCATTGATGGTTTTCTACACCGGATTTATCTGAATCGTGTGCTTAGGTTTACCTTATGCAAGGGAGAAGGAAGGCCGCTGAGGAAGGTTTGCCTTTGTTTAACAGGCTTTTGAGGATTTGATGATCAAATGGGCTGACAGCAGAACAAGAATGAACCATACGGCAACTGGGGGCACTCCGTGACCTCAACAAGTGAGAGAAAGTGCTGAGTCTGTAAACCAGGACTTGCTAGCTATGAACTGTCAGGACAGTTACAGACAGTTAATTTATGGTGTGATGTCTACATGGGTTATTTAAGGTACATCAGATCTTTGGGTGGAGGCTTCTGTTAAAGCCACAGCAACAGTCTGAGGACTGCCGACCGCAGGGATTTGCAAGCTCCCTGTTTTGTGCATTGACTTTAGCCCAGCAGTCTTGGTCTTTCTGAGTGCAGTCATTTTGCTCATGGCTAAATCTGGTGAATGTCTCTTGGTTTATTAATCCTTCTGTATTTATTGTTTGAGACTTGCCCATATCAAAGCCATTCTTGGAGATACTAAAAATATTTTACCTCTTGGAGTAAGCTGATTGCTACATGCCACAAATCATTCCTTTATCACTTCAAAGATGAAACCTAGATCGGTGCCAAGCCACTAATGTAATTACTGTCCCTTCCCTGCCGCATCCACCGTATGCAGAACCTGTTACATGCAATTATTTTCAATCACAAACTCCACTCCAGACAGACAAGATCATCTTTCAAGTGCTAAGTGTTACAGAAATGCGATCACACATTATCGTCACAGCAAGAGTGAGAGGGAAGGCAGCCTGGGATGGGCAAGGATTCCTCTGGGTAGTTTACCATTGAGGCATGCACCCTCTGACCCCCTGCTTTGTCGTTTTGCAACTTGCAGGTCTGAGCAGCTCTTCGCTTAGCACATGGGCTGGTTTTAGCTCACTTTTTGAAGGTATCCAGCTCTCTGCACAGACAGCACAAAGAGCTTAGTGGTTAAATGGGACCCTTTTAAATATTGAAGCCAAGCACTTAATTCCAGCATGAAATCAGCCCTGCGGCTCTCTCCTGCGTGTCTCGCTAGCGCATCGAGCCAGACACAGCACTTGTGATAGCAGTGCTTCATGGATCAGGGCAAGGAGCCCGTTTCATTCCTGAACGCAGAACTGCTCCAGAAGAGCTGGTCTCTGACCATGCCGACATCTCCACTGGTGTGTGGCGTGTCATCCGCAGCAGCAGCACCTCTGCTGCTGGCTTGGCTCCGTTCCGCTGACTGGCTCCATCTCACTGACTGGTCCTGTCCCATTGACTGGTTCTGTCCCACTGACCGGCTCCGTCCCACTGACTGGTTCTGTCCCACTGACTGGTTCCCTCCCACTGACTGGTTCCCTCCCACTGACTGGTTCCGTCCCACTGACTGGTTCCCTCCCACTGACTGGTTACGTCCCACTGACTGGTTCCGTCCCACTGACTGGCTCCCTCCCACTGACTGGTTCCATCCCACTGACTGGTTCTGTCCCACTGACTGGTTCCCTCCCACTGACTGGCTCCCTCCCACTGACTGGTTCCCTCACACCTCAGAGCTGCAGCCCCTTTTGTGAAGGTGCTGTTTATGGACCTGCACATTTCCTTCCCCTTTCTCTTTCTTTCAGTGACTGCAGTGGATAATGAGAGACGACAGATGACGGTAAATTACAGCACGGTGGTTTGGTTTCTTTTCTTAAGAAATGTTTTAGGCATCCAAAGCATTTTAAGCAACTGTGAAGACGGGCGTGGTGCCCTGGGTAGATAGAAGAACTACAGGGCAGGCCAGGAGGTGACTCTTGAGCTCATCCAGCAACTGCTCTCTACTGAAGCTGCCAAATTACCTTAAGGATTTCCGCTGGGTTTGCAGCCCTGGATTTACCTTGGGTCTTTAAATGGAGGTTGCAGCTGTTCAGCAGGATCTAAATTTTCTGTGATTAAGCAAATTGGCTGTGAGCATGTATGAATTATTAGCAGTTATAGTATGCAGTCTTCTTGTTTTGGCAGGGTCTGACGCACATTTAGTTGCTTACACGTAGAGATGGATTGATTAGAAGTCAAAGAAGGGGCTGAGGGGCTTTTGTCTAACTCCTGTTAGCACCACAGACTTTGGGGGACACTCCTCACTTGTAGTGCATAACATAAGGGAGCTGAAATGTCAGTTCCTAACTTCACTGCCCATGCAGACCAAGGCACTATCAGCCCTGTTAAAGTCATGCAGAATCCCGCTGAAAGCAATGAGACATTACACACACACGCTTGTTCATATATACATACCTCAGGGAATGAAGTAAAACTTGTGCTTTTTTTTGTTGTTACTGATCAGCTGCTCTAAATCTTCATGGAAGTCTTACACTGAAGCCAAATCCCTGAGTTTGGCCCACACCTTGCCTGCAAGAAGTACCGAGAAACAAACTGCATTGTGAATAGATCTAAATCCCCAAGAGACCCTGTACCACTACAGGCAAATGTTTGAAAGTGAATCAAAAGCAGCTGAAAAACAGTGATAGCAAAGGAGATGTCAAAACAAAAGCTTTAAGACTTGTGGCCACTTGGTACTTGTGACAAAATCGGGATTTATAGACATAAACCTTTTTGCCAGACGGGAATGTAGCCCTGTGCATCCAGCATCACCTTTGGTCTCTGGCAGGTTTTGTGTTCACTAAATGAAGCTTAGTGAGCTTGCTTGTGGCTTTATACCTTGTCCTTTGCATGTAAACACACTTCCACTTGTGGTCTGGGGCCATGCAGCTGCACTGGCATTAGGTGGCAGGTTCCCCTTTGATCTTCATCATCCCAGTCAGCACAGGCTGTGATCAGAAGAGAAGCTGCAGTGCTCGATGGCTGGTACTCTGTAAATGAAATTCAGCACTGCTAAGGCCCATCCATACCCACCTGGAGAGCCAGCTGTTGCTGGGGCAGGGAGGTTTTTTTGACATTGCACACTAGTTTTGCCTTACTTGGTTTATTTATTTCTCGGAGGCACAGCTTAATGGTGAGGCTGTGAGCTGGTTATTACACAGTGTGGACTGGCTTTAAGGGCAAGCATCCACATATAAGCGAGTCAGTGCTCCTTTGGAGCAATTTAACATTGCCAATGAATTTTTGACTGAAGCCCAGCACTGAAACTGGGCTTTGGACTTCCAGAGGTGGACCTACAGAAATGGGAAAAAGGACGTTACGGGGAGATGAAGAGGTCTGGCTAAGGATGAAGATAAATTGCTAAGGCTTGCAGCCGCTGTTCCCAGTGTATCACTGGAGGCAGAAAGAGTGAACAGGTACAAATGTTTAGAAGAGGATGATCTGTGTTTGGAGGGAGGAAAGTGCTATGAGCAATATTTGTGGGAAAAAAAAAAACCCAAACAACCTGTTACTGCAACAAAAGCTAAAGAGAGATGAAAACAAACAGGTCTCTGTGAATGCAGTGAGCTCTAGACACTCTTGCCACCTGAGGAGAGTAATTGGCAAGTGCTGAGTAAGAGCTTGTTCTGAGTTTAGAGTAGCAGCATTGTTATGCTAATAGTCTTTTCACTTGCCTGCAGTGCTGCTGTTGTGCTCTCCTGGAAGAACTGGACAGGAGGCTTTCCCAGGACCTGTTTGCGAGGAAGGGTTGCCTTCCATTTCATCTGGTCCAATGCAGGCGACTGCAAGCCTGCCATCTCTCTTGCACACATCTCGCAATAGAGCCCGCTCAGCATTTGCAAGGTCTCCCAGAAAGCCTCATCAAGGACACAAGTTGATTGAAACCAGCCGAGACAGGGTGATTCGCTTCTGAGCTTTGGGCTGGCTGGGCTGGCAGCAGGCAGGTCATGGGCATCACAGCCAGTATGGGAAGGGGTCAGAACCACAGCAGGACTGGCTGTGGCTGCCACAGTCCACCAGTCTGTGAGGCTATCTCTGGCATCTAGACACTCCTCTGCTCTTCCCCAGCCATTCTCATCATCAGTGATGATGTTCCTCCTTGCCCCATCGAGTTCTGTCCATTCCTAGCACATCAGCTGTGCTGTCAGCACTTCACAACACCCTTCTTCCTTTAACAATTCAAGTGAGAATCAGTCAGGGGTTTTTCAGAGTCTTAAACTGTCTTTAACAAAAGCAGACCCAGTTTTGGCTTAAGTTCCCTCATCTGAGAAACATCCTTTCTGAGAATTTAATTAGAAGCGACTCTCATTTACATGGAGTCTACCAGCTGCCATCAGCTCTGCACCCCTGAGGATAAAAATCAGATGGTACTGTGAAAGCCATTAGCAAGGACATTAGAAGCAACCATATCCAGGTCAGGCAAAGTTCTGAAAATATCTAGTGTTCATGCACCCTTAACTGCTCTTCTCCTTTTACAGCTGTTGGGTGAACACACCCTCTGAGAGGGAGCTGCCTCGGGGATTTGTTTGCCATGATGTGATGTAGATATGGAGCGAGGAGCAGACAATGACTGCTCGATGAGGAAGGGAAGATGTAGACTTGAATAGCAAGAAGAAATTTTAACTTAGTGGAAAAAGATCTAAGGAGCTGATATTGGGCCTAAACAGAGGCAGAGATGTGCTTGGAGAAGCAGCAGAGGAGTTGCTGAACTGCTTTGCTACCAGCTGTTAGGAGCATTAATCTTTTTTTGGAGAAAGATGAGACACCACTTCTGTACTCTCAGTGCCTTGTTGAGGTGTGTCTTTGAGCAAGTCAAGAACACGGTAAGGTGATTTCTGTATCTTACAGGAGAGTCAGAAATATAGGAAACTTAGGCAACTTGAGGATGGAGATGGTAGAAATGCATAGCTAGCTCCACGACTTGAGATGGAATCACCCTCAAGACTCCTGTTAGACTGGTGTAGTGTCCACAGTGCCTCTGTCTCTGGATGTGGTCATCCAGGGCTTTTTCTGCACTGGGAGAATGGCAGCAGAAGTGCTTTTGCAAGGAGCACATTGTCCTTACTGTCACTGGCAAGAGAGGAAAAGCGTGGCGGTGTGAGGTCGAGGGACTTGCCCAAAGTCAACCAGTGACAGAGCTTGAAACCTTGTCCCAGTCCTGTGCTTCATCTAACAGGTAAAAGGCACCACTGCGAACTTCTCGAGGACTTGCTTGCTCTTACAGCCTGCAAAGTGTCAGCTACACCCGGCCCGTTATGTGAATTGTGATTAATTTCCAATCTTAGAAATAAGATCTGACACAAAGGAGGTAACATTGAAATGCTGGCGCATACAGGGAAATATTCTCTCTAGGCTGTCCGGGTAAGAAGCTTTGCCAGCTCCACCCACTTTTTGGCAGCTGCTGCAGCAACAGCTGAGAATGCAATATGATAAAAATGCCACTTCTGCAAAATAATCGTGGCCCATTGGGTGTTTCCCAGCAAGGTCTTGTGAAGGGAAAGGCTTAGCCAAAACACATCTGTTTGGAGCAGCGTGAGGGCTGGAGAAAGCAAAGCATGTTGTGATTGTTAAGCCAAGCGTGATAAAAGGTAAGTGGCTGAAGACCTCAGTTGTTTTAGCTGAAATGATTTGGGAAAACTTTGTGGAGTGTGTACCTGTGGTATGGATCAATCAGGCGACGTTAAACCATTCTTCCCTGGCTTTTGAAAAGGTGAAAAACAAAGGAAAATGACAACAGATTAGCACAACTGTCAGTTTATGTTTCCTGCTAGAACCTTGATAGATGCTGGTTGATTGTTGTTTTAATTAATCAGAAGCAATCAGCTTGTAAATGCTGTGATTAACACAGCTTCTATTTAACCCCACGTTGAGTTTTCCAAACTGTGTATGTAGCAGTTCTGAAGAGCAGAAGGGGAGGCTAAAAGCTCTCAGGTAGAAGCTCCAGAAGCTGAGGATGGCTTCTGGTGCTGAACCAGCCCCCACACCAGCCGTAAAACAGTGTAGCAGAATGCAGCAGTAGAAGTCCAAATAATTTTCTACTGATTTTAAGAGAAGAGATTTTTTTTATCCTCTGAGACTCCCAAATGCCAGTTGGATGCTTGGATTCCAAACTGACAGTCTGCATTTAAGATAATGGCACTTGTTTGTATAAACTTCCATCTTTTCTCTCCATAGGTTTGTTGATCGGCTCTGGTTGTGCCCTCTATCCTCTTGGCTGGGACAGTGAAGAAGTCAGGCAAACCTGTGGTAACCTCTCCAACCAGTTTGAATTGGGTGAGTCATCATCGGGTATCTCCATGACATTATTTTCCTCTATGTGCTGTCCATAAAAGCAAATGAGGACATGGGCACAGGCTTGGAGAAGCAACCCACTTGTGTGTGTTAGGGTCTTCATGTTACAGAATCACAGAATCACAGGATAGTTGTGGTTGGAAAGGACCTTGTAGATCACCAAGTCCAACCATACCTACAAGAATAAAGAACACCTAAATACCTGACC
>JAAGNO010030305.1:5492-26669 GCA_033439905.1 Ceryle rudis
ATATTTAGATATAATAGTATACATTAATTACACAAAAATAATGACAGAATTTGCTTTAATAAAAATACTACAGTTCTGTGAAAACCCAGCTTTCACAAAATGCCTCTGTGAGTATCCACACAGGATGGAAGCAGAACTACATGCTCAGTTTTCACTGTCATATTTCCACATAACCTCTGTAGAAACCGTGTGCCCATTCTAAACTTTGGTCCAGAAATCCAACATCTACAGAATTTCGGGTACTGAAATGTATTGATAGCCAACAGCATAAAAATCCCCAGCACAATATCTACCCTGATATGAAAAGAGGCTGCTCTGTAAACACGGGGGTTTTCTTTTGACTAGTGTGTTTTTTACCTGTTCACATCCTGCTCTGGTGTGTTGTCAAAGGAGCTGGAGTGATAGCAGGATGCTCCCAGGGCTGTTTAAATGTTGTTTGCATTTGGCACCCTCTCTCATACTTATCTGACAGCATGCAAACGAGCAGCCAAATACTTCTGTGAAACAAGGAAGCCCAGACTGAAATCTGTTGCTGTAGTTTTTAAAAGGTTCAAGGAGGAGGAATCAGAGAATCAGTGGAATTCCTCAGAGGGAGGAATGAGCTGTATTAAAAATTTTTTTCTTTACAGGGGTTGGAGAAATAGAAACAAATGAGAGCAAAGGCTGCGAATTTTAATAAACCAATTTCTACTGGTGCTAAGCTGCTTTCTTGGTGTGTTAGTATCAGGACACACTGCAAAGGCAGCAGTAGGCACACTGGCACTGCCATGCTGTGAGCTGTAATGACACTTTGTTTGGTGTACGGTCTGTCAGCTCAGCATTCAGGGTTTTTTGGGAAATAATTAAAAGCTGACTAAATATGACAAGGAAAAATTATCTTAAAGAGGGCACTAGAAAAGCCTTGAAACCTGCTTGAACCATGCTGTTGTGACAGACTGCATCCTCTGTGTGTGCATGCTTGCATGGGAATTTACTAGTACATATCATGTTAATTACCCACTTACGTCCTGAAGCAAGGCTGGGAATGAATTTCAGGAAAAGAGATGTTTGTTTTTCACGGGCGCCCACATCCCATATACTTTCAGTCCTGAGGAAATTGCCCTGTATCTCCACCCTGTGTATGCTCGTGCCTGGAGCTGTAGGCAGCAAGCAGGGAGAAGACACGGAGCTTACAGAAATCTGTGTACCCCTGTTCCTCCGCATCCCCCAACATGGACAGCCCGACCAGCACAAGCCCAAGGTCTATCTGCTGCTCCTGCCTCAGCTGAAGCCGTACAGCTGTTGCCTTAGCAGAGGAAGGGATTGGATTTCACAGGCTGTGTAATCTGCGACAGAGCTTGTTGGTTTGAGGATAGCAACAAGCCTCACCCAGGCTTAGCCATCCCCTCTCTGCCTGAGGAGGAACGCCCCAGTCGACATAGAAGGAAAATTGTTTGCTGAATTTCTGCACAGCCCTCCTTCCAACTGCTGGAGAGAGAGGGGGAGTGAGAAAGAGAGTTTAAGGCAGGCTCTGCACTGGTGTTCTGGGCTATTTCAACTTCAGGGCAACTTTAGAGAACTTCAGTTATTTTTGGTAAGTTTTTTTTTAAAAAAAAACCCCAAAACAAAACAAGCAAACCCCCCCCCCCTTCTTTCTTTTTAATCTCTAATGCAAGTTGCGTAAGTTTGCAGTAGATGATGGGCTTTTAAAATCACAAAGATATGTGGGTGTGTGTATTTTGCGTCCTTTGATACAGAAGCTGGACATCCTGATTATAAAGACATAGTGTTCCCAGCTGCTGTACTTGATAAGCGAAACCTGAAGATGCTGTGCATTAAACGATACCACTGGGGAAAAGTATGGCTGGAACTTCAGCCAAGGTGCATCCCACCTGGTGTAAAGCTTTGTCTCTTTCCTGTGTATGGGAAGAAGTGAGATCAGGGCTGAATGACTGTGTTTGTTCAGCCTTCTAAGAAGTTTCTGATGTATATTTTTAATGCAGGGGTTTCAAGCTTGTGCACTAAGCCACCCAAAGTTTTCAGAGGGATGTTATTTCTCAGTCCTATACACACCCCTCTAATGAGTAATCTCTATTCCAGATCATGCATGTTGTTTTTCTTACTTCCTCTGTTTGTATACTTAACCCATCCTACGATCTCAAAGATAGTGGGGCTCTCTTTTGTAGTACAAAGAGACAGTCCCAGTTGTTGCAATGAATTGCAAGGCAGAAACTGCAATTTGCTTACAGTGAAGTTGATTTCTGGCGATTGTGAGATTTCTGTTGCTCGTTTTCCCCATAGGTATGTTTGGATGTTTATAGTATCTGTGCTTCTACAAGAGGAATGCTATTTGTGTGGATATTATATCTCAGTAGATACCATTTGCAACATATATATATATCATAATATATTGACTCGGCACGAGGATCTCTGTTAGTGGTATTTGAGACTAAGATTAACCTTGAAGGATTTAAAAAACAGATCCATAGCCTTTTCAGTAGAAGTGGGATCCTGTATGTGATCACTGAGAGGCTGCTGAGGTTGGTTCAGAAAGTGCTAGGAAACGTGCTGGGCAAAATTCTTCTGTCCACCTGTCTAGGTTCTTTGCCCCATCCATGTATCTTAATATGTTTCTGAACATATGCATAGAGATGATCAGAAATAGGATTTGTATCTGTAGCCACCTGTAGAGTGAATGAAATGCACATGTTCTTAGAGCCTTGATAGAAAAGAGAAAAACGTTTCTCACATGAGACAAAACACCGTCTACCTTTCTACAACAAATATAAATATTCTTTATGAAACATGAAATACAGAAAGTTGGAGGGTGACTCAAGAGATACAATACTTAGCTTGTGATCATCTGTTGCATGCACGAGGGAAAACTTCTAAGTATTGCCTTGCTATATCTCTTACTGTAATAAATAAAAGTACGAGGAATTTTGCAGATACAAGAAAATTAGGGGAAAAGCAGCCTACGGTGCAAATTTACTTCAGTAGCTATCCTAACACAGGTCAAAAATCCAACATGATAAAGTTTCAGATGTTTAACAGCACAGGAATACATATAATGTATCAGAATTTATTAGGTTTTATTAGCTATGTTTAAAAATTATAAGTGTGACTGGAACTTTTAATTGCAGTAACTCTATAACAATGGAGTTAACAATAACTCTTCGGCAATAAACTGAAAACTATAAATCTGTGCCAGGCGCTCTGCAGTGCTGACATGTTCCATGATGGCTGTAGCTTTTCTGTGGAAGCACGTAGATTTGTTAGCTAAAATTGCATTTTACTATCTTTGGTGTGGCACTCTCATCAAGTAAACTCTCCTATTAGATTACGAGGTTTCTGTAAATCTCTCTGACTGAAGTCAGTTTGACTCTAGTCAGTGCTCATAAGCAATCCATCAAGGATGGCTGCCTTCCAACCTCCTCTACAGCGAGTGTTAATGTCTTTTCAGTCGGACGGGGCAGCGGTAATTTCTAGCACTGATTTGCCAGGGATCTGGAGATGGCACGTATTTTCTGCTTTTAATTGTCTTGGACACTCAGTCTGTATTCACAACTATGAGGTCAACGTGCCTCTATTCACTTTTGGCTGTGCTTGAAGCTCATCACTGAAACAAAATCCAACAGTCTGTAATGCATGGTCAGGGGAATAGCTATGATCTGAGTTAACCTCCTGCTGTTCAGTGGGTCAGGAACTTCACAGGTACTTTACTTAACGTTGTCATTGTGAAGGGAGGGAGCCGAATGTACAGCACTGGGACCTTTCTGAAGTGTCATGTCTTGTATGAAGCCACAGGAATGCATAATGCCTTAGTCTGAACCTCTAAAGATGCATGGAGATTTGGGTTGGTCTTTTTTCCTCGAGTTTTCTACTAGGGCAAAGAAAGTTTATTCTATGTGAGTATAAAACACTGAGGCATATAGCTAAGATATTTTCCAGGATTATTCACATTAGAAGACCTAAATAGTCAGAATATAAGGCAGTGTATTTGGAAGGTGTGAAAGGTACGGGCTTATATTTTGAATAAATATTTGAGTAGATAGATTCAATCTATTTTTTACATCTAGCTATTTTTTGCATTCCATAATGTCCCTCACATCAGGGAGCAGGAAAATATGCACAGGAAAAAACAGATTTTCCACCTCTGGAAAAACATCTCACTGTGTTTCTGGGCTTCAGGCTGCAGGTTCAATCCAAACTAGTAAGGTTGTAAAAGTTCTCAACATTAGCCATGCTCTGAGCAAGGAGGGGAACTGGCCCTCTCTACAGGCACAGGCAGACTGAGCAAGGGCAAGCTTTTGCTTTCAGGCAGTTTGCCATGTCCCTGAGCCCTAGTGTGCTGAAAAACTGTTTTCCTGACAGCATCATCTAACAAGTATTGCCTGTCCTGCTTCCCATAGCTGTAACTTCCAATCTGCCTAGCAGGCTTTTCTCTCCAAAGCCAAGTGGTGGTGCAGTGCTGAGGGAGGTAGGGGTTTCAGGTCCTGATGAAGCTAAGGTTAAAACTTACCATATCTCCACATGCGACAGAAATCAAGACAACACTCTTGTTGCAAGAAAGATCCTTTGGATGACACACAACTGTGCCTAGCGCCAGTGCAGGAGGACTATGGCTGCACCTAGGGAAACTTGCTTAATCCACGTTTGCTCATCCCACTCCAGATTTTAAAGTCAAGGCCAGAATTCATGATTTCATATTGGCAAACAAAATTTCAGTCTAGGAGAGGACATTGCATGTACAAAATACTTGCTATCAACAAGTTCACTTCCTGAAAGGAGGCTATAGGTGGCCAAATGTCTGGAAGTAACCTCTGACTTACAGCAGAGTATGTCTACAGTTTTCTATCAGAGAAGGGGAACCCGTGACTTCACCATCCAAATCTGACCAAACATGTAGTCCATACTGGCTGGAACAAGTTAAAATATGTTAAAGTTATTATCGATAAATAAGTGATAAATAAGCCAATGTAACTGATAGGGTATCCATCCACTCCCACGGCACAGGGACAGCAGCTCTGTAAGGGAACGAGTCCCAGGCCATGATAACAACCCAAATCCCAGCAAAATTCCACAAAGCAGGAATGCAAGCGCCTGAAGAAGAGCAGGCACTGAGCCCACTTCATCTGCCCAATAAAGATAGCAGCATCTTCAGAGGGCAATGTTATCTGTTTTTCAAAAACACAAACAAGGAGATAAGGTTTATATGATTTCCAAGCCTGCTGATAAATACTCGAGACTCTAAAGACATAGTAGCTGTTCTTCACTGCTGGGCAAATGTTATTTCTTCTCTGCAGTTAAGAGAAGAAACACCACTCGATTTTGATAGCAGTGGACTGTGCCTGACTTTGCAGTCAGGGAAGCAGCTGTTATCCATGCAGCCATCTGATTTTAAATACCTTTCTACCTGTCCACTGACCTCTCATCTCTCCCCACCTTGAAGAGGAGCATGGTTGTGGCCTCAGTCAGCCAGCACTGAAAAGCAAAGGTTTCAAACTGCACATATTTCTTCCCATTTCTACAAGTCCTAGCTAAATAGTTTAATAAACTACTATAGATATCAAATCTCCCACCTTGCAGTGAGTCCTGAAAGATCACACATTTTGTTAGTCCAATCATCCCTATTTTTTCTAAGTATTCCATACTCCAGACCAGCTAATGTCATTCAGCTTTCCACAGGTCAGTTCTTCATTTACTTGCTGTGTGGTTTGCCTCAGCACCCAGACCTTTGACTGTAAACCAGGCACAGCACTCTACGTTTCCTTCAACATAAGTATAAGCAGGAACATTTCTTTTCCTTGCTTCATGTCATTCTCATTTTAATCGGAAGATCCAGCAGACTTATTTGGAGGAGTGAATTCCAAAATGGAAATTTTAGCATGAAGAAGAAACTCAAAGGACATGCATACAGGAGCAAAAATCAGAGTTTGGTAGTGAATGGGATTATATATATAATATATAATAGGATTATATTCTGAAAGGGGGAAAGTGTTATTGGGCATCATTGTTTTGAAAAATAGTTATAAATCAGCTTTAGATGAACCTCAAAGAGCAGCTCTCCCTCAGATCACATAAGCATCCAAAAGGTTGGGTTTTTTGTTTGAAATGTGTGCAGATTTATTGGAATGTATATGAGCTGAAGATCTGTGAAACTATAATGAGAAAGCTAGTGGCTTTGACTGCTGATATTTCATGGTGTGAACTGAGTTTTCCTTATTCTTTCTTCTAAAATCAGCTGAAAGCAAATAATTTACAAGAACACAAAAATGTTATTAAGCATTCCCCAAATATTTTCATATATGTCAGAGCTGATCTGATTTATGCTTTAGTGAAAGGTTGCATTGATTTTTATATGAACTGTGTCCTCACACACCCTGACTTTTTCACATAATGGGCTTGATTATGAGAAGAAAAAAAAATTATTTGCGCAATAGCTTGGACAACTCAGTACCTAATTAAAACAAGCAGTTAGAGCCACTTTTTGAGGCAAGATAGGCATTTTCACGTGAGAATGACTACACATGCCATTTGTATTCATGGCGATGGCTGGCTACAAAGGCAATGATGTGTGTGGAAGTAATGCTAATTTACTAATCAGGCTTCCTATGAACTGACAGTGATAGAGTGGCCGTGAAGGGTAATACACTTGTAGGTTCTGCTATCACTCTCTTCCTTTGGGGCATGTATTGGACTAGAAAATTATTGACGGTGTAAAGGGTGTAAAACAGACTTGTGAAAATGTTATTTCACACACAGGTGTTTCTCAGGGGACGGCTCAGTGAGGTACAGAGCTGGATGGAGGCAGGACCCCTACAGAATGGTTACGAGAGGAATACATTTTAGTAATGGCACTGTGACCTTACATCTGTATTTGTATTGCGTGTCGCAGTGGATTTAACAACTGCTTCAGTAAGTTTAGGAGGAATCTGTGAATGAAATGGCTTGGACAGAGACAGCAGGAGAAATCCTTTTTTTTTTTTTTTTTTTTTTTTTAATGATCTTTCCTCAGAGATTAAAAAGAAGCTTTTGGATAACCCTACTGGGTTATTCCAGGAAAGCTCATCACGGAGATTAGTGCATTAATTACATAATTATACTGTATACATTGCATGCTTCACCAACCATATATATAAACTGTATTTCTTCTAAATAAACCTTAAACCCAAAAGAATAAGCCTACCACCTCAAGAATTAATGTAATCTCTCCTAAATGTACTAGCTTGTTTCTTAAAAGAGAACAGGATGCTCAGTGCATATGACAACAAATTATCCCTGGGTCTCGTTGTGGGGAGATCAGAGCAGATGTCAGGAGTCTCCAAGGAGTCTGAACGAACTGTTCACAGCAGATTTTCCCAGAAGCTCTGCCCCGTGCTTCCCTCTCCTTATCTTCTTTTCTCCCTTTTTCTGCCTTGCTACTGTGGATAAACAATCCCGGTCCTGTAGAACTGCTCGTATCCCAACCATGTAGCCAGCCCAAGTCAGTGGGGCTCCTCCCAGAGCCTTGGACCATTGTTCCCCTTCTGCTGATGATAACCACAGTAGGACTGGGGCAGAGCAGTGGACATGGCATGGGATATGCCTATTCAGAGGCCAAGCTACCCAGAGACTATTGGAAAATATAACATCCCAAAGTGGCAGCAGCTGTAGGTAGGGGGAATCTGGTAGCACAAATGTTGTTTGGAGAGCAGCAGTGTTTTTGTCATCCTGGGGCCAGCACGCCTATGTCAGCAGCATTTACTGTACATCTAGTGAGCACCTGGCAAGATGATGTCCCAGTCTACCTATGGGCTCTGGAGCATGTTGCCATGCAAATGCAGAAATGCCTGTCGCTCTTGATTTAAAAAAAAAAAAGATGCAATCCCTCTCTTTCGGCATAGCACCATGACTTGCCCAGGAGATCACTGCACAATGCAGAAACACAGAAGGCTGCGGCAGGCAGATGGCAGAGCAGATGGGTTGGTGCTTCAGCAGGTGGAGTGTTTGCATGCAAGCAAATGGCGCTCAAACTGGCAGCATGGTGCTGGCAGGGCCCAGTCTTCACTGGAGGGACACAAGGCACTCTGAAACAGAGGGGTTGAAGTAGCTGAGTTGGGATAACTTGTTGGATGTGGACCATAGCTGATGGCAAGGCTTGAATAGGAAAACCTGTGGAAAAAGAAATATGATTTCATATTTTCATTTTCTAGAGGTTTTTTTTCTGAAGAAAGAAAGGTTTAAATTCATTCAGCACCTGTGAAGGAAGCTTGTGACAGGCTCACCTTGAAGTCCTTTGAAGGCTGGTACCATTGGGGTTCAGTCTGCTCAGCAGAGGCAGCATTGAGAGAAGATACCCTGCCAAAAATACAGGTCTGGGAGCAGGGGAGCCCCCAGCACACCCCACTGCCACAGCCCACTGCCTCAGCAAGACTGCTAAAGGTACCTGCAAACCCTTGTGATTCAGTGATGGAGTCAAAGATGACCCTGGAACAGGGACAGAAGTAAATGGCAGGAAAGAAAACCAATGACTTTGGATTATTTCTAAGGGACACTGATAGAGCAGTCAGCAGAGCCACATACACACATATGTCCAGCCACAAAACAGCAAAAACCAGCGTGGGTGAGACAATCCCATACAGCAAAACCCTTTCCTTGCCCCCATGGGCAACCACAGCCTTTTCAGCCCAGGGGAAACATCTTGTAGGTGTTGCATCAGATCCAGGTGCCATGGTGCTGTATGGGCACATAGGCAGTGAGATGCACAGCAGTCCTTGCAGCAGTCAGGGTGTTTGGGGTGTTCCTGCTGCCACCGGCCAGGCTGTTCTCAACTGTGGTTTGTTAATTTCTTTGCATTTCTGTGTGTTTGGGGTTCATTGCTCATTCATGTTCTGCCCTGCTTTCATAAAATGGGGATTAGAGTCAGCAGATCTCCACTCTGCCATGTGATAGGGCAGCAGAGTTTTTGCAGTGCTCTCCCAAGTTGTGACATGCATTGAAAACCGGTCTTCTGCCAGCAGTCCTCTGCATGAGGAACTGCAGGTAAGTTCAGGTGCTGCATGAACATCTCCACTAGCATACTGTTATTTCGTGGCCTGGGCTGACAAATGTCAGGCCTCTGGGCAGCACACCCAGATGGACACCATGAACCTGGGCTTGGGGTTTTCCTTTACACCAGAGCAAAGAGAGGGCAAAAGAGGTATAAAAAGCCACGAACATTTTCTCCTTCCCATAAATCCTTCTCATTTAAGTGCCCAATAAGGAATAGAGAGGGAGGGAAAACCATCATGCTCCAATCCAAAACAGGAGCTGGCTGTCACACCAGGACAAACAGAACATACTAACTCCTCCACTAACTCTGCTCTTGCGAGGAGACAGAGATAGTCTGTGATAAGGATTTGGCTCTTGGACACGCTTGAAACTACATGCAAGGCCAGCCAGAGACTGCACACTCAGGAGAAAGGAGTTGGGACTTGCTAAGTTGGCACTGACAAATTGTATCAAGGAGCAATGTCCTTGACCTGGCTGCAGTAGCTTTGAGGAGTGAGAGTTTCCTGCTTTGGAGAGACTTTACAGAAGGCAACATCCCTGACTTGAAGGCAGGCTCAAATCTGTCATACTCACTAGAGTTACACAAAAATGACACAACTCAGATATGATTGTCGAGACTTATTCTTGTCCTTTATTGTTGCTGCAGTCTGATGGCAGGTTAAGGACCCCACCTTGTTAAGTAAAATATAGCAACCTCCCCAGATGTGTCTCAGAGGGCTTACAAGTTTTGTGTCAAACAAATAGAGCAAAACAGAGGTGGCAGTAATGAGGAAATAATGGAAACAATTGTACAGAGAAGGAAGGCAGGCTTTTCAGAGATGTGTTTTGCCTTTTTCTTCATTGTCTAGAAGATCTCAGAAATTCTCAGTCATAATAAATGCTTATTGGCTCGAGCAAAGCTGTGGACGCAGTTATCCAGCATATGGGTTTGTGCAAAGTGCTTGTGGTGGAGGCACATAGTACGACAGAGTGAGCACTGTGATCTTGTTGTGTGGGGGATCTCCTGCTGCTGTCCTGTGGAGAGGCAGAGACCTCTGCTTGGAGACCTAAAAGAAAAATCTTGTATACATTTGTTTACTATTGAAGAAAAATGAGGGAGTTCTGTAAAGAGGAGCTAAGTATTTTAGGCAACCTGCAGCTGCTGAAGTTTTTGTTCCCAATGTCACGCCCCTCGGGTCTTCAAGGGAGAGAAGGATACAATGTGCAATGCTGCATTTCTCTTTAACTTCTGTCCAGCTCCTTTGAAGTACCCTTCAGCAGCCAGAGCAACACACTGGCAGAGGAGTTACAGCAACAGCAGCACAACACCAACGACTCCCAGATGGATTTTATTATGACAGGCAGGAAAAATGGTGTGGCATTTGCCTTGAGGGTGAAAAAACAGGCAAGTAAGAATGTGTCCAACTGCTCAGAGATGTATACTCACCTCTGCCTGACATCAGCAAGGATATTTCACTGATATTTCACTGACAGGACATGACTTACTCCCATGGAAATAAGATTTACATTGCATTTGGAAAACAGATGGAAGTGGCCTTCCACACAGACACTACAGATAGCTTAAGGAGCAAATTTTAAATATTTGGACGTTCTGTTCACAAAATAAATTAATGAAAAATTAATGTTAATTAGCCATCAGTATTTAAGCAGACCTGAATGGGTTCAAAGCAAGAACCATCCTGATAGATCTTCTTACCTGTAAACAAAGTAAAAAGAGACAGACACTTGTTTTAAATGTATACTTAAATAAAAATCATAGTGCAGTATTTTTATTTTTTTTTTAAATAGTATTGGTTCAGTCTATCCACTGCTCAGCTGAGTTGCAAAATAGTATTTTTGTAATTAGTGGCTCTTTTCAAAGTCATTAAATATATATAGATACAATACATACCTATATAAAAGTAGTTTGTGCTTAGACAAGTTTTGCACTGATAGACTAGTTGGCAAAGAAATCACTTTTCATTGTCCATTAGGGCTGGATTCAATAGAAATGTTGGCTGACTTTGCTGCAAGTCTTGGAAACCACTGGAGTATTCAAGGCTGAGGCAGTCAGATGCCTGCTTTAATTTCTATTGACAAAGGAAAAGGAGGGATGAGTAAATGTAAAACATTTCCTTCCAGCATTGAGCTAAGAGAGGCAGTGTGGTGCAGGGAGGAGGTGGAATCCAGGACATCTGGGTTATATTTATTGTTGGCTCTGCTGCCAACTTGCTTTGTGACTTTGAGAAGTCTTTTTTTTTGCTTTGCTACCTTACTTTCTGTGAGGCAGGGAGAGCTCACCTGCTTTTGCATGGTGCTCTTTGCAGGTGCAGGGACTTTCTTGGCAACCATGACCAAATGGTGCAGTTGCCAAGCTGGCATATTCCTATGTGACAAGAAATGGTATCTGGGTGATCAGTACCCCACAGGGTGCCCTTTGAAAGTCCAAGAGAAAGATGCTCATTAAGTAGCACTGCACCTGCATAAATACATATCCATGAGTACTAGTAACCAGTGCCTTCCACTACTACACATCAGACAGTCATTCAGAGCAGGAGTTAGGTTGGCAACCTCTTTCACCTAAAATTATGATCTCTCATCTACTACACCTCTTTCAGAGATGAGCACTTGTTTTTTGGGTATCCACAGGGAATAAGGCAGCTATTTTGACATGGTCTCTGTATGGTGCTTCCAGTATTCAGAGCTGTTTTCAGGTTCTCAGTGTGGAGGAAAGAAGCCTGACATCTCTTTTTTTTTAATTTTCTGCAAGATAAATTTTCTGCCAAGTGTGAAGTACTGAAAAAGGATGTGAAAACAAAGAAAGAGTCATATATGACCTTCTGCATGTCACCAGCAATTGCTCTGTAGTCAAGAAGTGGACTCTCTAGTCCAGTCCAGTGGCTATAGCTGGAAAATTTCTACTTAGATCTTACTTGCCTTCGGTGTTCACTTTATACAACACTGATATATTAATGCTACTTGCTGTAGACATCAATTGAATTCATGGCTAATCTAGAAAAACCTTACACTGTTTTCTAGAAGTATTTACTCTCACAAGGATGTTGGCATGACTACTGTGTGTGATGCTGGATTTTACAAGGTGGAATCAAGGCTGTTCTCAGCCCATATCACAGTCTCAATTACAAGATGAATGTGGTGCAGTGTGCCATATATCAGTTTCACTGAGGCAAATGAATGTCATGCTTGTGTAGGCACAGAATGAAATCTCAATACTGCAAGACTTGATCCTGTAGCACTAAATGACCAGCAGGTATCATCGGTATCCTACAGATTTTTGTAAGCTTCTATTTGTGGCACTGTCTTGTTTATCATACTGAGTGGTCAAGTCAGTGGTCATGTCTTTCACGAACGCCCCCTTGGAAATACCTGAAACACTAGAGCCTGGGCAGACCAACCACTCCACAAAGCTGTAGACAATCTCAAGATTTTCTGCTGAGCATTGGGGTAGATGATGGAAGAACTTAACATGAATTGTGATAAACATATGCCTTTATGCACAGTACACATCTGTGAATAAAGATGTGACATGCATTCTAGGGGTAGAGCAATTAATATCAATAGAAAACACTGATAGAAAATGATCTGTATCTATACACTATACAGCAATACCTTTCACGAAGGAAAGAGGTTATTAAGAATAACAGGGCAACACTAGTATAAATTTTACCTCATAAAAAGTAGCTTTGTTGTAAGCTATCCTTGTTTAGGAATCACTTTGGCTGTATTGATTGATCCCTTGTCTGCAGGGTACATAATGTATTCTTCTTCCCACAGCTCTTTGGGGCTGGCATTGTTCTCCATCGTCTATTTGTACAGCATAATGAGATGTCAGTCTTGGGACAGGCTCTTGGAAATTATGAAAGTATAAGTTATAATAGAAATTAGGGAATACCAGTGTCCTAAGTGTCAAGGCAGAGTGTAAAAATTTTCTTGAGTACAGTGGTCTAAATGTTTTAAACTGTGATCCAAAGCTTCTCCAGACGTCAGAGGCTTAAATCCATCCCTTAACATGCAGCCAGGACTTCCTGCAATGTACTCTAGTCCTGCACAGACAATTTTGCAACGTGAAATAAAAGCTGTATTTGAATTTTCGTGGGTTAAGGCCGGTTATTCCCACAGTTCCCATTTCCTAATGTTTTCCACTCATGATGTTCTCTCCTTTCAATGTTCATAGTAACTTGTGCCAAAAAAGGTGTTTCCTATCATATTCTCCTCACATTGTGTGTTGCGGTCTGTTTTTGGTTGGTTTTTCTTTTTTTTATTTCATATTTTCAATCCCCAGAGAGCTAAGGTTAGTCATAAACATACTTTTGGCTATCAGATTCAAGTGTGGTTTGCTATAGCAACAAACAAAAGCATTAGTCAGAAACTGGCATGAAGGTATAAACACATACTTTTTTGTGATATTACCCAGAGTTAACTTAATTTATGTGGTACGCTGCTGCTGTACAACTGAATCTTAGTTAGACTACTATAGTTGTTGAATAGGAACTTCATAGAAAATCCAAAGAATATCTTACAGAGAAATAATCAAGTCTGTTAACTGATCTTGTCATCTGAAGATCACAAGCCGAATTCTCCTATTGCACTGGTATAAAACCAGCTGAACTCCTTTCAGAATACACGTTTAAATCAGAGGACAAAATCTGAATCTACATCTATTGAAAAAGAGGAAAATTATTATTGGACAAAATCTGAATCTGTATCTATTGAATAAGAGGAAAATTATTGTGAAGAAAATAAACACTTTCTTTGCCCTTGCTATTTTCACCTCCGTAATTTTACTGCAGCAAAATGATTAGAGGTAAGCATTGTCAGATTGCAATAGATGGTTTAAGTTCACTACCAACACACTCAGAGAACATTATCTGCAGCATGGCAGGGAGACCAAGGCTTAGTTAAAGATAGTTTTCTTCCATCTGTGTTTATGCAGCACTGGAAAGGTGCAGTTCGTGCAGAGCCAGTGTCTCTCCTGATGATCTGGGGATGGGAGGAGTGGCTTGTGCAGCAAGTACTGACTTTCCTGGGGAGCTGGCTGGGTTTGTAGGGCATTCACTGAAATCCCACAGCTACACAGCTGCTAGTCCCTGAGCCAGCTAGTTTAAAGTTTGCCCTGAAGGCTCTACATAAATGGTGATTTTTGCCTAGGCAGGGTAACACTTGTGTTAATGCTTTATTCCAACCATTTGTCTTCTCTTCGCTGCACCTTTTCAGGAACGAGTCCTACTCTTTTTTGACAGATGCATTTAATAAAAAACACATGCATGAAAAATGTGTTTTCCAGTATCCCTGAGCTGGCACTGCTCAACAAGGAGAGCTTAAACTGCCCTAGAAATTGTTCAGATATGTTTTCAGACCCCTCTCTTCAGACATATGGCTCTGAAGTGTTTGTGACCTTCCCCTCTACAGAGATGTGCAGAGTAATATTTAAGTAAAATCCACATGACCAAGTGGTAAGAGTAACAAAACCCTTAGAGCCTTTTTATACCTACCAGTCCACAAGTTTTTACCTGGACCAGTGGTTGCAGCTGCAAAAGATAACCCTGCAGAACCATACAGTTTGCACATGTATGCAGAGGCCCTCTGAGCATGGGCCTTCAAAGTCCAGGGATCAAGAAAAAAGACCTAACACCAGGCGTTGGCCAAGATGTGTTCCAAAAGCAAAGAGTTCTTTCCCCTAACTGAACCCGAGCAGGAGAACATGCCACAGGAGACCAACACTTTAGTCCTCACCCTGTTCACTGTACTTTGTTTAATGTTGTTAGTTTTGTATCCTACACACTTGAGACCCTGTCCCTGGTGTCTTTTCAAGGTCTTGCCATGGTAGATTTACCTGGTGTAGAAGTATAGAAGGACCTGTTTTTCAGTTAGCAGCTTCTAAGGTAGGACTTACTTGTGCTACACATGGGTTGTCTCTGCCTTTTTCCCATCTGTGCCCAGCTGCATCAAGCCCTGTATTGAAAAATGTCAAACACTTGATTTCTCTGAAAACAGGAGAGCTGTGGATGTTTGTCTTCTTCAAAGATCAGCCCAGCGCTTTTCTCTTTCCTTCATTCCCTTTTGGTCAAGTGAGGATAGACCTTCCCCATAAGAGTGTTCAGTGTATTAAAGTAGTGTTCAAAGTATTTACAATGAAGAAAAAGATTTCTACTCTTGGTGTAGTTGAAGAACACTGTCAAAATTGACCCCAACAGCACTATATAAAGCAAATATTTCAGTCATTGCTAGAGTGGTATTGACATCTCAGTTCATGGAGGACTTTAGGATTGCAGTGTTTAAAAATGTTGCAGTAAGATGGTGGTGGAGCTTTTTGTTTGTTGATGATAAAGTGAAAATTATTCCACTAAAAACAGTAAACAGTATACAGGCTAAGTTCATGGTAGCAATCATTCTCCTTTTCTGACTTTATTGACTGTAAGCTGTGTATGGTGGTCAGGCAAGGAAAACAAACACACCTTTCTTGGGAGAGAGCAATAGTCTCTGTACTGCACACGATGAACTGCAGCTCACAGAGAGCAGAGAGTCCTTACTGGACCTGTTGGATGAGGCAGAGTGCAAGAGAGCATAGTAGTTAAACACCATTGATTTAAAAATACTCTTTGCAGAAAAAAAAACTACAGGAGGACTGTGGGGCATCAACAGGTGCCTCCTATTCTATCCTCTTGCTCTTAAACTCTCCACAGCTCCCCAGATCAAGGTAATCATTGCCATTATGAAAAGTGGGGACAAGCCATTGGATTGTCCTCCTGTTGCACAGATTTAAATGAATCTGAAGAAGCCACCTTAGAAAAGAATCAGATCCACCTACTTGCAGTAGATCTCAGATATTGTAACTGAAGCCCTGGGGTCTTCCTTTTCCTTGTACTAGCTTTGTCTTGGTACAAAGCTATTGGTTTCAGTAGAGCCCTTGTTCTAGCTAAAGGGCAAAATATAATTTACTCTCCCTTGTACATTAATCTGAATCTAGCACAGCTGTTCATCAAGAAAAATGTTACCACGTGCCTTCAAAAAGAATGCATCTCGTTTTAAATGAGTTAAAACATATTTGACCTGTGTGTGAATAGACCATTATGATAAAGAAACAGTTACTCATTTCCATAAAATTACATTGTTTTCTTATTACAGAGAGGCTATGAATGTTTGGAAATGTTATGAATCAGCCGTAGGGTTGATATCGAATCCAAGAAATAGTTTTCTTAGTGCTTTCAAACAACTCCACCCAAATCAATTCATTCACCAGTTACTACAAGGATGAACTGCAGTGTAGTTACTTTCTTGCTGTTTGAATCTGTAATCAAAAAGAAATCCAGAACTGCAGTAATGAGTCTTCAAAAAAATAGTTTCTCCCTATCATTTAAACAGGCCTATGTGAAATGTAACACTGAAATCAATTTCCTTCCCTGAGCTGTGTTTTACTCTAATCTATTAGGCATCAAAACCAGCATGCTGGTTTGTTATTTTTGGGTGCCTCAGCACTGGTGCAAGGAGGGAAAATAAGTGCTGAATTGTTTAAAAACCACATGCAGAGATTTTTTTTTTTTTTTGCAAAAATATAATGCAACAGAAGTTTGACATCTTCAGTTTTTCCTTCTATAATTTAACATGCACTGAAATTTCCAATGATTTTCAGTCTTACATATCTAATTATTTCTAATTTCAAACAACAAAGGTTAAAGTTGCAGATTTAATTTGTAAAAGAAGACGGTCATCAAACAGCAAGTTTAGAAAATCCTGGGGCAAGGTATACAACTGCTAGGGAAAGATTATCAAAAGAGAGGTGAAAACCAATGAACCGAAATAAGAAGATTATTTTTTTTATTATTATTATTTAATTTGTAGATCACCTGTTGAATTCTTTTGAGATATGACCTTTTTTGGACTGAAAACCAGGTTTATATTTTACTTGGTCCATAGGTATGAAATACATTGATGTGAACTGAACTATACTAATTATTTTATTTATCTGACTCAATGGATTAATTTTGTCCACCAGTGAACTTTTATGCTTTTATAAACCCGCAGTCTGCATCCAGAAGTTCTCTCGAATCTTAAAGAGATTCTTCTACATCACACAAAACAAGAGAACGTCAGCTGTGCCAAATACTATTTTGCTACCATCACTGTTTATTGACAGAAAATATTTTTAGCTTAAAAAAGTGAGGGAACTGCTAACCTTATCTTTGATGTAAAGTATTTTCCCATAATAATTTTCCGTCACCTTTATCCCATATCTCTTTTATGACATGTACATTAAGGAATTTAAAAGCTTAAAAGATATTTTCTTATATGGTGATTTACATCCAAACAAGTTACCCAGGGAATTTTCTCTCAAACTTAAAACCTGTTTGTGAGAGCAGATATTTATATAAAAGCCCCCATAAAAGGTTGTGGAAAGACTACAAGGCTTTTGCTGCATTCCTGTTTTGAGAGGGGCTATGCCCAGCATACCAGAGAGACAGCCAAAGTAACATCATTCCATTAATACAGCTGCATCTGGGCAATTAATTTTGTACTGAATTCTATCAGTGGACCAAAAAGTCTTCCTAGACCATAAGAATCTTTAATGTGAACTCTTTCTGGATATGTGTGATTATGTTTATATTTATATATATAAATACAAAACTTTTTACTGCGCATTGATGCTGTTGAGGATATTTTTTAAGCAGTGGTTTTGAAGAGCAGTTTGAGCTGAAAAGTCTGTTTCTAATTTGGAGTGGTAAGTGCTGTTTATATAAAGCATGTATTAGTTGCTTTGAGGTTTTTGTGTAATGTTAGTAGATCCTTTGTTCTTATTCTTACCTTAAGACTTACTCTCAGAGGACAAATGTGCTCTCTGACAAAAGTACCAAGAATTAACATCCTCCTTTAATGTGTCAGAGAGAAAAGTCAACTTCTCTTGCTACCTCTTCAGGTCAATACTGGGCTACCTTAACAGACAGCTAGTGGTTATGGCCACTGGTTCTCTGTGGCCAGAGAAATTGAGTCTCCAGGGCTGCCAGTCAAGCCTACATGGACAGAACGATAATTTTTAATAAATGTATTCACTTGATTCATTCCTAAGTCTTAGCAGGGCTGTGCTTTGGCAGTGGAACAGGCAATCTGCTCTGGGAGAAGCCTGGATTCCTGGGGGGTGAATCAGCGAGGAGAAGGAATGTGGGAAAGTTAATTTGCTTGAGCTTTATGGGCTTTATCTGCAATAGGCACCCACCTGCCTCCACATCTAGGCAATTCATGGTAAGAGCCACCTAATAGGGAGGATAGGAGGAATCCCCTCACTCTGAGAGGAAGGCAGCTTTGCATTCACTTTTCAAGTCTAGTTTGTTACATAGGTGAAAGGGTTTCTTTCAGAGAGAAAAAAGCTGCAACATACCTAATCAATATATTGTATCACCAAATAACTGAAGAATAGTTTCTACTAGGGTTTCAGAAACTGCTATGCTGTTAAGCAAGAGCACTTCACTTGCAGCATGCCTCTGTGAAGTTCTTCTTAAATCCAGACCATCCAGATGGTCAATGACACCCTGGGAGATTTTAGCTGGGTACCCATGCAACTGCACTGGTAGAGACACAGTCAGAAGTAAAAGCAGTATATCCAAAGGGATGAAATTGTTGAGAGTACCAGGAGATAAAACTGTTGAGGATCCCAGTGTATTAGACCAGTCTTTATTGCTTTATTTGTCTATGAACCTCTAACTTACTTCTGCCCCATCCAAAAGGGTGATAAGCAATTTTGGTTAAGTCCAGAGCTAGGACATACATAGCAACAATTGCTAAAAAGTGATTCTGTTCTCTTACTGACCTTGTGAGAGTAGAGGCCCCATAGTCCTGGAAAAATCATAATTGATAATTATCAGGGAGGGTTCTAATGTCATGTCATGTCATCATCACAATAATTATACACCAGAACACCGTGAGAATTCATGCAGGAAGTAAAACACATGCTGGAAACCTATTCTGTCACATAACACCTGAGAGAGAGGAAAATTCCTGCCTAAGACAAGCAAACACACTGACACAGGGCAGGACATTACACCCGCTGTCCAGGCAATTGCTAGACAAGAACTACAGAGATATTGCAGAATTGTGCTTTTAAGAAAGAACCAACCTCTGGTCAGCCGGTGGGTGTCATGAGCATTTCTCCAGCTGCTTTTTTCACTCTGACACTTGCAGATGTATTTCAGTTGGTGAGAGGAGGGACAGTCCACGAGAGACAAGTTTAGGTACCAACCACTGTTGTCTTGTTTTGCTGTCTCTTTTGGACATCATTCTAATCATGTTCTCACAACAAACTGTGATTGAGAGCTTATTTTCAAACACTGTGTTACTCCTATGAAACATTATTCTTTTTTAAGAACAGGTGAAATATCAGCCTAATAAAATGCTTTAACAAATATTTTATTCTTGTGCCAGAAAAGTTACATGGATCTGGCCAAATTACATTTCCTATATAGCCAAGTAATTGAAAAATGGTGATAGCTGGATGAAACCCATTAGCCGAGGATCTGGGAAATTTCAATTTTCACAATTGGAAAAAACAAAACAAAACAAAACAAAAACAAGCCACAAAAGTCCTCTGTGCTTTTCATGTTTAAATATGACTCAAGCTGAGAAAGTCTGTGCAGAGCCCCACCAGAGTGATTTATTCTCATGCTCTGAAATGTCCTATGAACTCTATTAAGATTATCTTTACCGTCAGAAGAAAGATGGACAAATGTAAGACTAAAGAGCTCATTTCTGATCAGTCCCACTAAAGGTTTTGCTTCTACTGTGAAGTGTGAGCAGGCATGCTTTTAATAGTTTCAAATCTGTGGGCAGAGCTTATCAATAAACACACACTCACAGGAAAGCCATTCACTCTCCTTTTCATCAGGGGCCTGTTAGTTTCTCTTTTTATGGTAGTGTTTATATCTGTTCTTAGTTGCCATTGCTCTTCCACGTCTCCCCTGATATTATTCAACCTGTAGAAAATGCTCTATAAAATCTTACAGAGCTCAGTATGGTCTGTAGGAAACCTGAATTCCCTAGACATTGCTCTCCTTGGATGTACTTTGCAGAGCAGAGTACTGTTCCTTTTGATAAAAGTAGGAGCTAACTTCACAAACAAGTCTCCAGCCTGTCGAGGAGATTGGTAAGTGTAATTTACGTATATTTTCTGTTTTCGGAAGGTTTTGAGATGAGATGATTTGAAGGCTTTTAATGAAGTACTCTAACTGCAGACAAGGGCAGCTTAACATACCAAGGCATTGAATCAAAACATCTTGTTCATGCCTTGAATGGAAGGAAACTATTTACACATTGGTTATTTGGGAGTAGCTGTTCCTTTAGCTCTGCTGTGCTACAAGCCCCTGCTTTCTGCTCCAAAGTCTGAGCTACATTCATCACAGCACAAGTATGCAGCCCAGTGACAGGGAGCAGCCAGGGGGCATTGCCAAGCCAAATGCAAAACGAAGGCAGGAGTATGGCTTAAACACAAGCCTAACTGGTTCTGGTAGCGTCCTGCAGATAATGAGGCCTGCTAAACTCCTTTAGCAGCAAAATCTTTATCTTCACTCCACAGACTAGTTTTTTGCCTTCATCCCACAAAGGACACCAGAATTTCAGGGCTTGATGGGGAGAGTCCTACTCACAGCACAAGGCAGAGGTGAAACACTGATGGGAAGGTTCTATTCCTCACTTTATCACTTTTTTTCTGAGGCAAAACGGCTGCTTTTTCTGCTGTGGCAATCGTTCATTTCAGAGTTGACAAGCTGGTTCTTCTAGGTGGAGCTGCTGGGTGCCCCTGCTGGCAGTGGTCCAAGTGAAGTAACATTACATTCCTGTGATGGAGGGCTGGGGGGGGCAATCTTCTCCGTGACATTGCACCCACATCTCCCCATTACCATGGATCCTGCCCGGATAGAGTGACAGCCAGGACATGCCCGCTGCAGTCCTGCCATGCCCCAGAGCCCTGCCCAGCAGTTGTTGTAACTGAGTCTGTGGAATCTTGCAGGACAATGGAATGAATCCAAGTCTCTAGAATGTGCTAGGAAATCTCTGTAGAAGATAAACCCCTTGAATTTTTCTTTTTTTTCTTTTCTTTTTTTTTTTTTTTTATATATATTCATTATTTTTATTTTTTTCTTTTCCCCCCCCTTGCTTGGTGTGCTTTCTTGGAATGTCCTCGGG
>JAAGNO010030306.1:0-28610 GCA_033439905.1 Ceryle rudis
TATAAACTGGGAGTATACCAAGTGCATATACAATGTACATGATGAGATCCATATTATTCGTGGCTGGGTGGTTATATATATATAGAGTGTATTTAATTACACATACAACTTCCCTCTTTAGTTCTAGTTTCTTGGGATGATTTAGTCTCCTTCTATACTCTGAAACAAGATAGGATCCTCCAGTGAGTAATGCAGCCTCATCTTAGCCCAGCTGTTTTCACTGATTGCCGAGGGAATATGAAGTATGTAGGCAGCTGGCTTAGCTGTTGCACTTCAGTTTTTAAAGATAAGCACAAAAATTTTATATTTCTGGGGATATTTTCAAAGGTTCATTAGCACCTAAATAACACCACCTGAAATAAATGTCCAGTTGCCTTAATCCCTCTTAAAAGTCTCTGTTGCAATTCCCACTTCAATATAAGAAAAAACCCCACTATTTGCCTCTCAGTTTTGTCTGTCTAGCTGTTATTTCTTATTTCCTACTATGAGTATCCATAGTGCCCCCTACCATAAGTATCAACCTGCCAGCCTTGGTTCTACAATAGTAACATTGAAATTCAAACAATCTGTTCCTTTGTTATTTGTTCAAAAACACACATCTCTGACACTGCTTCTCACTTCAAGCCGAGAACAATACCACCTTCATACCTCAGAAGGATGAAAATATATTAATTTTTATGAAGCACAACGTCTGAAGTGAGTGAGAATATAAAAGAACATAAACAAAATGAAACTGTGCTGCTCATTGGTGGACATATACTTTTTAAATCTATTTTTCTTTAGTTTTTCCAGCAATCCTTATTTTTTCCTATAAATTATAGACTTAATTTTACAAACACATTTTCAGTTCATATTTTTGATATCTTGTCCAGTTTCAGGTGAATACTACAGTTGTTCAAATTATTTGTTAGGAATTGTTTAATTACAAGTGTAATCACTCTCTGCCCTTCCTGCCCATTCCCATGATTCATATAAATAAACTTTTATTTTAAAATAAAGATCACCTTTTAGGCAAAAAAAGCACAAATCTCCACTTTAAAGCAACTGAAATACTTACGCTTTTTTAAAGTAGGATTCCTACAACATATACAAACTATTTATCTTTGTTCATGAAATCAAAATGTACATGTATAAACACTCATACAAATACCAAGCAATACTTAACATGATGACTCCAGGAAAGAGTATCACACACATCTTATGAGTGTTAATCTAGAGTGGCATGTTAGTGCACCACTATACCAAAATACATCAGTCTAGTACAACTTCCACAATCTCAGATCTGAGCCTACCACCAGAAAATTTAAACATTTTTGAAAGCAGTTTACAAAGCGATTTTAAACATTCTCCTGAAGAAAGACACGAGGCCAAAATTACAAAATGTTCTTCTTACACTGCAGTTTCTCTAAGAGCACATCAGCTTTTATTATTTCCAGAAGAATAAGAGGATATGTCTCTGTTTGCAGTTCACATTTCATTTCTCCAAGCTCTTTAATTACACAAACTTGTTTTCTCTTCACTGTTAGTTCAATCACATTCATCTATACCATGACTCACTTAAATGTGTGCATCTTTAATAGGAAAATCTTAGCATTGAGAAGTAGATAGCAAAATCTTCCCTCTGCGTTACTGTCGACTCCTTTAACCTTTAATATCATTTATGAATTTAAAGTGTGAAGGCCAACAGAGTACAAGGTGAAAATGTTTCTTATTTCAGAAACTATTCAACATCAAGTCCTCACAGTTGCAGTATCTTTCAGGAGAAGTATTTAAGATATATATGGAAGGTAAATGATTTAACTGTTTATTTATTAGATTAAGCTGTATATGGAAATTCCCTGTATATTTTAGATACGAAACCATTTACTCCAGGAAGTGGTGAAGGCTGGGCTGTGTGCAGTTTCATTTGAGTACTTCTATTTCTGCACAGAAAATACTGATGAGTCTACCTTAAGGGACTTGAAGCCACACATACTGACATCAGTGGCAAGTATCCATGCAATTTTAATAATGTAGGACCATGGCCTTAGTCAAGCAAATCAGTAACACTCAGAATAAATTAAATAATCTTTATGCATTACTCATATGGACCATTAAGTTATCTAACACAAGGTTTCCTACACACAGCTAACCATTCATGACCTGAACACATATCCTCTACTTAGGGAACATACTTTTCCAAGTTGTTAGATAAAGCGTAACAAAGTAATGGATACTTTTACTTGAAATTCCATCCAGCAAACATAAAAGTCCAGAGTTTCTACATTGCCACAGTTACAGTTCACAATTATAGCCTGCCTAACAAAGGTTTTCCTTGTATTCTAATTATGTCACTTTATCTTCCTATCTATGAGACTACTTAAGTCCCATACCTCCTCTTTTTGTTTATCCCTTTACTCTTCAGTGTTTGCTCTTCATTTCAAGGTCTAGCATGTTCTACCTTTTCTGTCTGCACTGCAGTCACATTATCTTTTTTATTTTCCAAACTGCTATCCGATCTCTCTTATTCAATATCAATAGATTTATTCACCAAACTAAAACCAATATACTCATGCTCTTTTTTGCTGTAGTTCTGGTTCCCTCTAGCTATGTGAAAAATAGCTTCAGTAAAAAGGGTCCTTTTTTGTCCTTATGTCAAATTATCTTTTAGGATCAGTAAGAATTTCTTCCATTTTCACAAAAAAAAAAAAAAAAATCCCCCATCAATAGCTTAAAAAAAAAAAAAAAAAAAAAAAAAATGCTGTAACCAGCAGCAGATTTAGGGCAAGGTGTTGAGGGGATACACAAAATACACTACAACAATGGTCTTTGCTTGGGAGTTAGGAAAAAACCCTGGATATATGTTTATTTAAAATTTTCTCTTTCTTTCCAGAAAATTTTCTAGCTAATCAACATCCGAGTAAAAAGAGTCAGTCCCTCACCTTTGGTATTTAATCATTCAGGGTTTTCTGACACTCTTCTCACCTTTCATTCACTTCCAGTCTTTCTTCTCCTTTCTGTCACTATTATATTGTAGTATACTATTGACACTATATTATCTTACTATTATACTGTTATTTATAAAAGTGATAAATATATTATAAAAACCTCATGTCTTCTATACCTCTTCTTTAGGTGGCTTGGTCTAGTTTCAGTGACAAGTCCTACTACAATATTCAGCTCCTATACACTGGTTATTTTTTTGTCCCCACTCTAACACCTATACTCTCATGCTTTGACTGTTTTGTTATAGTTTATTATATCAGGTTTAGGCTGACAGAAGATGTAGTACTTTTTTATTAACTGGTTGATGTTCAATACTAATAGAAATTTACCCAGAAAATGGCATACACTTTGAAGGAGTCATTCTGCTTCAATTTTCATTATCTAGTTTTGTACTGGAAAACTTGAACACATAACAAATGGTATTTATGGGTGCAGTTGGGGCAATCAAGTCCTGTAGTGTAGCACAACTTTAGATGTAGCCAACCACCCCTATGAATATTAAAATGTAGTTCCATGATGAAGTTGCTATAAAATTGAACAGACAGTTCAGTAACTATCAACTTTCTTTTTTTGCTTGAACTGATTTCCCATTTAGCAAAACTAACTACAACAGTCTTCAGAAAGTGCCATGTTCTTTGGAATCAGACCTAAATGACCACAGTAGGTTCTTTTGGAGACATAAAGAACAGACAGAACTATCTATTACAAGTTCCCTGAGGTGCACAAACGTCTATTACAGCAATGACTATTTTTCTTTTAAGTTAGAGGAAGCTACCACAATTCAAAATGTGGGTCACATTCTGTGCTCATACAAGCATATGAAGTGTCTTTGTTTAAAGAACTGTTTAGCATGATTTATTTTAAATCCATACCTGCATTAACATTCAGAGTGTTAGAATTGCATCAGTTTTTGAAAAGTTATCCTCTGCAACCATTGTAAAAGAAATAATTCCTTTTCTGTTTTGCTAACTGAAAAAGACTGGGGCTATTTCAGGCACTGTTAATTGAATCAGCTAGTACAAACTGGAGCAATAATGTCAAAGATGTAATACTTCTGCCAACCTCACTAACCATGCAGGCCTCAGTTAGGTAGACATTAAGAACCTACTTCTCAGAAAATGTTAATATTGCCACTTTAGATCCCTAAACTCTTACATAGTGATTCTAAATCCCATCCTGTATTTTAGTTTCTGCTCTCAGTGCTAACAAGTCTTAAGTAAAGTATTATGTGTTGCAATTTTTTTAACACTTCATTTTCATAAGGCTGGATTGTAAATAGTTACTGAATACAAGAAATTCCATCTATGTACCTACCAATTAAAATGGTATTTATTTATTAGTACTCCTCTTTCCCCAGTTAGCATTACCATTACAAACATGTTATAGATGCAATAACAATCTTCAGAATATAAAACCTCTTTACTCACAATATAATTAGATTTCACTCAGACTGGGATGCTCTGGGGGGTTTTTTGGTTGGTTAATTTTTATAATTTTTTTTTTTTTGGAGAAGGAGGGTGAAGAAGTTGGTCCGTGCCCAGGAGGAGATTCTGAACACTTCCCTGTATTAAAACCTTTGTCAATATTAGATCTCCATGAAAAGACTGATGTGGCTTATGAGCTAAACAAAGAAAATTGCCTATATGCAGATGTATGCATGTAGTAATTTTCTGGATGATTGTCTATATTTAGCCCTTTTCTGGGACTAAAATATGGCAGATGCTACATTATATTCCTGTGCTTCTGTGCCAGGCCATTGAACCCACACAGTCCAATAAACTCTGCTTTACCTCTCCTACACCTGGCTGTAGGCACAACCCCTCTGATTTTGATCACATATGCATCCAAGTAGCTTTCATGTACTATACCTTTATCACTGTTACTCACATCTCATAAATAAGGAGCTAAAGCCCATCTACACTTTTTGTGCGATGCCCACTGGAAACTGGAGTAGCACTTCTCCTGGAAGGGCCCCCTTTTGTGGTTGTTTTGCCTTGGAATTCATGCACTTGTGCCTTTAGTACCATAAGTAGGTTTTCCATCCCACTTTCTCATGTCTTCCCTGTGGTTACACAAAAAAAACTACAGCATGCCTCATGGTGTGTACAGTTTCTCTCAGGCAGACCTTACAGGAGAACACTTTCACCTGACAGCTAAGACACTTATCAGTACAGTTAGGAGGTGGAACTGATCCTTCATCCAGAACAAAATTTCATACATCTTACCAAGCAGTTCCATGGATTTGTCAGGCAGTGTTTCAACAGCAGCTATGTTGACCCATGGGGAGAAAAAGAGATTATCCACATATTGCCGCGGTCAAGTGCCCAAGTTACCCACCACTGGTGCCTCATCATCTGTTCAGCTAAATAATGCTATGTTTTGGCATATGATGGTGATGTGCTCAGTACCCACTTGTACCACATGGGTCTGGTAACTGTCAGTTCATCTGGATCTAATGGTGTCCATGGGCCATCCAGATCAGCAATAATCAGTTCCTGCACAACTAGTTCCCTCAGATTCTTAACACCTCTGTCAGTAGTTGTCCACTCACCAATACACAACATCGTCTCTAAAGGGATACCTCTTCCTCACAACAGCAGCTACCTATAGAGAGAAAAAGAGGATGTTCCTCTGTTACAAGACCCCATCAATACCAACTTTCCTAACCATCAATCCCAGCTGCTTGACTTGTCTACCTTCTAGGTCCAAACCATTGGCTCCATCATCCCAGGATCAGAGTAGCTCAATAACAAGTCTCTCACCTTCATGATGACTGTAACCTTTATGTATGTCTTGCAACTCACAGTTGGAGGAGTCAGCTCTGATTCTTCTGCCTCTGATGTCCCTGCAGGACCTCCTCTTTTTCTGTATTTCTTCTTCTCTACAGGGAGAACTAATAATTGCACTGGTTGAGTCCCTAAGTCAGACACATCACCCACCACCAGAAGTTGAGTAGCCACAGTGCTTCTCATGAGGGCAGAAAATAGTGTTAGGATCCACTGCAGGGGTTGCAGCACCTACACCATATCCACCTCTAAACCAATAGTTTGATCTTTGCAAGACCAAGAGCTGAAAGTCTTTCAAAATGCCTAACAACATGATCAAGGTGGTGGAAGCATCCCAAAGGTACACCAAACTTTCTTAGCCCACCCCCATTCCATAGAAATAAGAAATCTTTGTAATTACAAAATAATTTATAATAGAATAACCTAATGTCAAAGAACACAGCAGAGCAGCAGCTCTAACCCCACACTCAGAAGCAATAAACTGCACAAAACCAGTAAGAAACAGTGGTAAAGCTCCCAAGCTTCAAAAGCAACTCTAGAAACAAATACCAGAGAACTGCACTCAGCAACCATCCCATCCACATCACCAACATGATGAACACTTGTAACAGCTCAGTCAAATCCATTAAAACTTCAATCATTCAAGACCCTCAAGTTAAAAGTCTGTAATTCTCCCAGGTGAGCTAATCAAGTGAGACCCCAAAGAAATGTTGGGTACCAACAAACTGTCTACTTTTAACCCATATCTAGAGCTAAACTATAGCAATAGCTCTAGCACCCAATGACCCCCCCCTCCAGCCAAGAGGCAGGGACTGATGAATCAAAACAAAACCAGATTTAATGAAACAGCAGAAATAATACTAAGCAAACAAAGTTATACTCAGCCCAACAAACATGCCACAGTCACAATGAACAGGCAGGAGACGCACCTTCTCATCCTCAGCAAAATTCCATCTTTATAATGAGCATGATGTTTCTGGTATAAGATACACCTGTAAGCCAACTCAGTTCAGCTGTCTTGACTGACACCAAACTGCTAATGGCCTGCAGACTATGGTGGGTCTACATTTCTGTCTCAGAAAAACTGGGACAATGATTTTGTTCTGTTTTAAATAGTTCCTCTTCCTCCTGGCGTAAAAGCAACAGGGATAAATATGTCCATTTACTTGTGGCCACTAATCACTATGAAATATTTGGAATTCAAAATACTTAGCACTTATGCTGAGAAATAAATTAATACGTTTCAAGGGAAAAAGCAAGCTATAATTATTGTTCAGCAAGATGCTAGGTGGAAACATGATCTCATCCTTAGCTAACACACAGCTATGAAAAAGCAGAAGAGGTCAAATTAATTTCTCCACCACATATCATTGTATGGCATGCAGACAGCACTAGAAATATTAACTGTTTCCTGATGTCATGAAATGACCATCATAATCAAAATAGCAGCAAAAATCAGCAAGCCTGCAATCTACATTTAGAAGAGTCATCTAGTGATTTGCTTACTCTGTCTCTCAGCACATCTTAAAGTAGTTCTGTCGCTAAAAGTTTGATGGCTTTTTGTTTGTGTTTTTTTTTTTTTTGCTTGGTTGCTTTTAAAGGTTACTGAAGAAAGCAGTATGGATTTGGAGTGTTCCTACCATGATTAACACATGCTTTATCATTTGCTTATTTGAGAATTACAAACAAATTAAGACCACTCATTTTTAACTGTATTACTTTCTAGCATCATTTTTCATGACAACTTTGCTTTTGAGCCAGCTGCCTGTCTAGACTCTGGGCAATCTATTGAAGATAGAATCATAGAATCATTAAGGTTGGAAAAGACCTCCAAGATCATCAGGTATAATAGTCTACCCAACATTATCCTGACCGCTAAACCATGTACTGAAGTGCCACATTTACACATTTTTGGTACAATTCCAGGGATGGTGACTCCACCACCAACCTGGGCAGCCTATTCCAATGCCTCACCATGCTTTCAGTATAGAATTTTTTTCTAATATCCAATCTAAACCTCCTCTGGCACAACTTGAACCCATTTCCTCTCATCCTATTGCTAGTTACTTGGGAGACTAGACCAACACCCACCTCACTACAACCTCCTTTCAGGCAGTTGTAGAGAGCAATAAGCTTCCCCCCTCAGCCTCTTCTTCTCCACACTAAATAATCCCAGCTCCCTCAGCCACTCCTCATAAAACATGTTCTCCAGATGCTTCACCAGCTTTACTGCCCTTCTCTGGACCTGCTCCAGCACCTCAGTGTCTTTCTTATACTGCAGCATCCAAAACTGAAAACAGTACTCAAGCTGCAGCCTCACCACTGCCAAGTACAGGGGCATCATTCTGAATTACATTCTTGGTGAGTTTTACAAAGGAACGCCCTACTATTCCCTAGTGTTAAGTGTTTGGGGACTATAATTAATGTAAGGAATACTTAGGTAGGTCACTCCCACATTTCACCAATCTGTTTGAAGAGCCTGTGGAGATATCTGGCAGGTGATAAATCTTGCCTTTGGAGATGTTCTAACTTAAAATAGGAACTGTGCCACTTGATGGTAAGCCTGAAAAATGACAGGTATTTTATTTCTGCCTTGTCCCCAGATTCCTATTAGCATTTTTCAAACATATCATTGAGGGCAGCATGAAATCATACAAGGGTATAAAGTCTTATGTTAATATAGTATACTGCTGCTAATAAAGCACTACAACAGGTGACAATTCCATGTGAATTATCCCATGTTTTCAAAGAATTGACCAAGAACTGTAGTTATTTGACAAAGTAGAAGATAAAAATATTGGTATTTGCCTTGTGTAGAGGGAAGCTGGTATCCACAAAGTTTTAATTCAGTTCTAGTCGACATTTAAACTGATCATTATTCATTTTATTATTAACACTTCAGATATACATAATTGGATGTTTGATTAACTAATATCCCAGGGTACTTAAGCTGAAGAATGTATCAATTATTCTTGTCAGAAGAAGCAGGACTCATTCACCTCTGCTAGGATGAATAGGCTAAGGGAAAGATGCTGAGAAAATGTAACCTCTTAGAGGTGTGTAGATCTACAGTCCCATAACGTTAGACCTAATCTCGTTTAGCAACTAACCTTCAGTCTGTAGTTATTGATTTGACTGCTGGGATGAACTGTGTTGTTGCTTCAGGGATTAATCAGCCTTGTCCCCTGGTCAACTCCACTTGGAAAGGTGCTGAATAATGAAGATCACAGCAAGACATTCAGCAAACCTGGGGAGAGAAAAATGTGAACACAACATGACTTTCACATTTACAGAACATTAATCTAAACAAACAATTAGTTTCTAAAGAGAAGAATTTTGTTTCAATGTACTTACCTTAGCATTTCCTATTTGGTTTAGTTTTTATAATTTCACATTATTTATTCCAAGTGTAGAACTTGGTACTGATTTTTAAAGGAGTGTTAAAAAAAAAAAAATTCCCCATCCAGTGACAATTCTGGAAATTATTTTCATCCTAAATTGATGGGAGAAATTAAAAAAATTTCCAAGTGCTCCTTGGCATCAATATTAATTAAATAAGGAAAGAAACCTGGAAAATATCCAATTCTTTCTTTAGATTACTGAAATTAGTTCCAATAAGATATAACAGATAAATGACATTTTCTAAACAAAATTCATTTTTAACAGAAGGTATTTTTTTTAATGTCAGAAGGCAACTTTTGCAACCATGAGAAAACACTTGTTTCCAGTAAGAAAAAGAATTGGCCATTTTGCTCAACAATTTGCTTTCAGCAAATGTATTTCCAAGAAATCCAAACCAAATACAAGTATGGTGCTGACGGAGGGCAGAGGAACCCTCTCCCACAATATCTGAAATAGATCCAGCTGGGAGTTAGTAAACTGATAAATGCACCAAAGTTATCTAAACCATTGTGAAATGGGTTAGCTTCACAGCAAATTGCTTCTTCAAGACAGTGTGGGAGTTGAGGAGAACAAGCATCCTGTCAGGAGTCTAACTGGGAGCAGTGGGGCTTGCACTAGCTACTGTGGGAAATGATTCCCTGCATGCACTTCCTTTTTTAAACCAATGAAATGAAAAATAATAGTAATAGTAGGATGCAGGGCAATTACACAGAATCACAGATTGTTAGGGGTTGGAAGGGACCTCGAAAGATCATCTAGTCCAACCCCCTTGCCAGAGCAGGATCACCCAGGCCAGGCCACACAAGAATAGATCCGGGTGCGTTTTGAATGTCTCTAGAGAAGGAGACTCCACAACCTCCCTGGGCAGCCTGTTCCAGGCTCTGTCACCCTCACTGTGAAAAAGTTTCTCCTCATGTTTACATGGAACCTCCTATGCTCCAGCTTGCACCCGTTGCCCTGTGTCCTATTATTGGATGTCACTGAGAAGAGCCTGGCTCCATCCTCCTGACACTTGCCCTTTACATATTTATATAAACATTAATGAGGTCACCTCTCAGTCTCCTCCTCTCCAAGCTAAAGAGATCCATCTCCCTCAGTCTTTCCTCATCAGGCAGATGTTCCACTCCCTTCATCATCTTTGCAGCTCTGTGCTGGACTCTTTTGAGCAGTTCCCTGTCCTTCTTGAACTGAGGGACCCAGCACTGGACATAACACTCCAGATGCAGCATTGCCAGGGCAGAGTAGAGGGGGAGGAGAACCTCTCTTGACCTACTAACCACACCCCTTCAGATACACCCCAGGATGCCATTGGCCTTCCTGGCCACAAGGGCACATTGCTGGCTCATGGTCATCCTGCTGTCCACAAGGACTCCCAGGTCTCTTTCCCCTGTGCTACACTTTAACAAGTCAGTCCCCAGCCTGTTCTGGTACATGGGGTTGTTCTTTGCCAGATGCAAGACTCTACGCTTGCCCTAGTTGTATTTCATTAAATTTCTCCCCGCCCAACTCTCCAGCCTGTCTAGGTCTCGCTGGATGGCAGCACAGCCTTCCCGTGTGTCAGCCACTCCTCCCAGTTTTGTGTCATCAGCAAACTTGCTGACAGTGCACTCTGTTCCCTCATCCAGGTCGCTGATGAATATATTGAATAGTACTGGTCCCAGTACTGACCCTTGAGGGACTCCAGTAGATAAAGGCCTCCATCTAGACTCTGTCCCATTGACCACAACTCTCTGACTTCTTACCTTCAACCAGTTCACAATCCACTTCACTACCCAATCATCCAGAACACACTTCCTCAGTTGAGCTGTGAGGATGCTGTGGGGGATGGTGTCAAACACTTTACTGAAATCAAGATAAACCACAGCTACTGCTCTACCATCATCAATCCACCTGGTTATGTCCTCAGTTGTTTTTAAACTAGAGAAGGGTCGATCTAGATTGCACATTAGGAAGAAGTTCTTTACTGTGAAGGTGGTGGAGCACTGGAACAAGTTGCCCAGGGAGGTTGGTGGAGGCCCCATCCCTGGAGACACTCAAGGTCAGGCTTGATGGGGCTGATCAACCTGATCTAGTTGAGGATGTCCCTGCTTACTGCAGGGGGGTTGGACTAGATGACCTTTAGAGGTCCCTTCCAACCCAGGGCATTCTAAGATCCTATGATTCTGTGAAAAGACAGTGCCGTCACTGGCTGGAACAGAACATTCTGTTTTCTACTCTCCTTTACAGGAAATTTCCTTCTTCACTGCAATATTCATGAGGCACCTCTTGACAACTAATCACAATATCTGGTTTAAAAAACACTGAAGAAAACCTCACTTTTGACAATACTTCAGTGCAGCATGTGTTACCTTAGGGCTTCTGTCATTTTGTTCTGAAGACAGATGGTCTGAAGACAGGTAGAAAAGTTCAAGAAAGAAACTGGGTTCTTCCCTATTCTCCCAGGACACAACAGCAAGTACAGGAGAAGGGGCATGGCTGGGTCACTGCCTCATTCCCTTTGGGTATTATTCTAATTGCTTGCAAGCACCTATGGGGAGGCAGCAGTAGGCAGGTTGCCTCTGGATACCTGGACAGGTTCAGAGGCAGTCAGTTTGGAAAAGTCAGAGCCAGCTATTCCTCATTACTGCTAATTCAGCACTAGTGTGGACTCCTAGCAATGGTCCAACCAACGAACTATGCCATCACATTGACTATCAACATTATAAGCTGTTTTATAGATTCCCTCTGTGAAAATGATTCTTTTTTTAACCCCATCCAAAAACATTAAAGCAGTAGGAGTTAGCATGATGAGGTATCTCTATGCAGAAATTTTCTTAAGGCAGCAATCTTCAATAGCATTTCTCAGGCAGGTGAAAATGCCCGCTTGAAATTCCTAGGGTTTGTGTCCATATTAATTTATGTAGTTTCATAGAAATTTATAGTTTCAGCAATACAGTGATGAGAGCCTGAAGCCAAGCAAGGCTTTCTCTTGTGCCTCAGACAATAAGCTGAATATTTTATTTACATAGATAAAATTTGCTAAGAAAACTACTGTTCTGGCAGTACAAACAAAACCACCTTTAATATTGTTTTATGGATAATTTAACATGAAAGAGTTAATTCATTCTGAATTACCTTTGTCACCAGAACAATGATAAATACAGTTAGCTGGCTAGCTTTGTGCTGTACTTCATAATCAAGCCAGAGGGTACTCCATATCCTTAATCATATAAAGGACTAAAGATAAATTCCAGATGCCACCTTTTATTTTTAATGTTGCTAACCAGACCAGTTTTGTGTTCTACAGTCTTATGAAGATAATAAAATACTGCTTCTGACCAAAAGCAGCACCTTTGCACCTCATGCTCTCTGTGTCTCACCTGAAGGCCAAAGTTCTCAAGACAGTTTCACCAGATGATAGTTCTAATTGCAATAAATTTCTACAAGACTATGCAATGGACCTATGTCTATAGTAAATTATACAATTTACTAAGAATAAATAAACTATTCAGGGAAGAAAGAGGTTTTTAGCATTAGGACTATAAAATCAATTTTGCAGGTAAAGGTGTGCAAATAACTGATTGTGTTGATCTGCCTGCTGTACCAAATAAACAATGAAAAAAGTGTTAGTATTTTGGACAGAAACAAAAATAAAGCTTCTTTGTTTAATTCTAGAAATGGCATTCTCCCTATCCCCTCAGAACATAATTCTCAGTCAAAGTAAACATTCTCTGCTGGAGCTAAAGAATTAAAGGTTTTTTGGTTTGTTCTCTTATTGCTAGCTGCTTTGTGTTTTGTTTTGTTTTAGTTTAACCACATTTGAAGGATTCATTTTAAAACAGCAAGTTGAAATGTCAAAACAAAGCATTTTGGGTTCTCTCTCTCTCTCACACACGCACATTCTCTTCCTCCTTTCCACCCTTCTTCTCCCAATCCTCACCACAGACTATTCAATGAACTTGGCCAGAATTCAAGCTGTGAACTTTATCCCAGACAAATTTCTTAAACTGTAAAGGCAAGCAAAACAAATCAAGTTCACTGTCTTCATCTTTTTTTTAGGCAGAACACTGGTATGCTACTTCACAATCATTCCCATTAAAATTGCCACATAAATTTGGACCACAGATATGCAGTCACAGCAGCTCAGCCTTCCTCAACTGTCCTCAACCGTCCTATTAAAGAAAGCTTTCTGAAAAGTTGTTGTTATGGCAGTGCGCAAAATCTGCAGCTAGAAAGTGAAGGAGGTCTGTGTACTGTGTAGGTATGAGAATGAAAAGTCCAAAAGATAATGGACTTTGGAAGAAAAAGAAGGGGGGAAAAAGAAGAATAATTTTCTCGTAAAATAAGAGTAGGGAAGCAAAATTTTAGATGAACATTACTTTGTGAAATGATGCAATATGTATTCTGCCTCAAATCCAGCCAGTTTATCACTTCCTCTGTTTTATTCCACCAGCTCTCAAATCCTTCACTTTCCCCAAGCCACATTTGAGAATGTGTAACAATTTAAGTGCTCTGTGTACAAGAGTTTAATATAGCCACTAATGTTTATTGCACACAAAAAATGCAACACTGACAACTTTGCATTGTTACAGTTTTTCTATGAAGTATATAGAGCAAAAGGAAAATATGGCTTGGAACTACTTAAAGGTATTCTTATAATTGACCTAAACCGAGGACTGAGAACTGAAGGGGTGACAGGCATTATCTAGGATCTTTTCTATTACGTTATCAAAATTGTACTTGGAAAGTCCCTAATTATTTGTACTCTAGCTACTGGCATGTGCTGAATCCTGAACCCTGTTCACATAATTGGCTATCACCTCAAGGTCAAATGTAAATGGATAATTTTTCCTGTGCTGAAATGAAACACTCATCTTTCCGTGTATATCTTTAAAGCATAAGGTAAAGGGCAGTGCAGAAATCACACCCTAGCAAGAAATGTTCTGGAGGTCTTAGCACTTTGTCTTGTAAAACTTACAAAGGTATTTGCAGGGGTTTCATGTGCAGTGCTGACTTCTAAAGTGTAACATAAGACTTTCTAGATAGTAAGTTAGGAAGCTCAGGCTTTTCTTCTGCTTTACGTATCCCATCCACTTGGCCCTTCCAGGAAACAACAAAAAGTAGCACCTGTGTTTCCCTACACTTCTATCTTGTCCTTTTAAAGCATAGCAGAAGTGTGGGGGAAACAGTGTACCTCTCTCTGCATAAGAAGCAAGGCAGAAATTAACGCACACTCCTAAGTCAGGTCAAACAATACAGAGAACAAAGGAAAAGAGGCTGTTCTTCCCTAACAGACCCATTTGTTTTTACCTGATTGTTTTACAGAGGTGACATTCAAGCCACCACTGCTTTGAATCATTAAAGGTTGTGGTGTTATTCTATTGTTTTTTTCTATGTCTTTTCTGTCTCAAGCCTTCTGGATACACAATGTATTTGTTTTCTCTATTTAGGTTAACCAAATACATCTTCAGTCATCTTTCTTTGTCCTCATTCCTGCATGTTGCAGTGAGAGCCTTGTAAATTTTTTTCATATATCACTGAGAATTTCCTGTTAGGACACTTTTAAGTTCCTTGAAAATTTTTGAGCAGGAACAAAAGAACTTGTTTTGCTTTGCTATGAACTTTTCCAATTCCACTGGCTTCTTACAAAGTGCACCTAATAAGGATCAAACTACTTCAGGAAGAGAAACACTAAAATACATTTACTTATTGGATCATTAGAAACTCACCCAGAGAGAAGTGAAGGAATACTGCAAGTAGGAAAAGCAGGAAGTCCATCTGAGTGAACTTCATCTAACATACTTTAACATTCCACCTATATTTGAGGAAAAACTTCTTTACTGTGAAGGTGATGGAGCACTGGAACTTGCTGCCCAGAGACATTGTGGAGTCTCCTTCTCTAGAGACTTTCAAAACCTGCTGGGATGTGTTCCTGTGTGAGCTAATCTAGGTGAACTTATTTTGACAGGGCGGCTGGACTAGATGGTCTCCAGAGGTCCCTTCCAAACCCCACCGTTCTGTGATTCTGTGATTACTCTATGTTTTAAATTGTCACCAAGTTAGTCAATATTGCATACTATCATCTAAGGTCATTTATGTTTGCCATCCTGTTTCTCTAAGTGAAGGTGTTTTAGCATTGTCCTGTAGCACAATGCTCAGTTTGGTGTATATGGTGAAAATTGCAGGTAGCATTTTTTCAGAAGAACTGGAGGATTTGCACATTTACATTTTTCTCCATATTACAGTATGAAAGCAGCCCAAACGGGACCCCAGATCCAAAACATTCAAATCTTCCATGCATTTCTTAACATGCTGTTTTAAAAATTATACACTGATGTTGAGAACGGCTGTAATGAGCTTCATAAGGAATCTTGTGTCAATACTTTTCTTCTTAATTCAATCTATCTTTGAAAAGCAATCAAACCACAGGGAAACACAAAAAAAACACAGCTCTCCCTTTAAATTAAGGATATACTCATTCATTCCCATGCAAGTGTTTTAAAGACGTTTGACTTTTTCTCTTTATTTTAGCTTTCACTTCTATACTGATAGTTGAGAAATCTAGTTTCAGCCTATCCCATTGTGTCAGGATTTGAACCTCTAATTTAAATGCAAAGGCATCAGCCTCAGCTTAGCCCTTCCAAACATCATGTGGGTGAAATTCATAGCTAGCTAGCACCTTGGAGCACACTTTAATATTGACCTGATCACCCGGCCAAATTCTCTGCTCTGAATCAGTTTCTTTATTCAGGTCACCAAAACCCTTAGACTAAATTATGCGTATCCCCAAAACTGTCCTGAAAATAATCCCTTCCAACCTTTATTTTTAATAAATGACACCATTGCACAAATAATCCTTTCTCAGTTCACCCAATAATTCCAAGATTATGTACCAGCAGGATACTGGGCTTGGGCTCTACCTCCTCTCTGTGCAATGAGTAAAGACAGTGGTGAGACACTAAACTAATCCCCACAGTGTAGGAGATGCCTACAGCCAGAAAGTCGTTTTTGCTCCATAAGGGATGATGTGATTCTGCACAGCCCTTAGTATACACTGTCCTGAAGTGACATCGCTTAGTCGTTCATGCATAGCAAGAAGTATGAATTTGTCTAAATGACTGTTATTAAAAGTACGATGTTGTTTCATGACAACAGTCATTTCACTCTATATGAAAACAGCCCTCAACAACAGAAATAAAAATAAAAGGAATGGGGACTACTAATGGGGTGAAAACCACTCAAATCCTTTTCCTCTTAGCTATGTAAAGACAAATTATTCTATCATCACAATAAAAATAGGGTTCTATTTACAATATGCATGCAATTTTGAAATTGCATTATACCTGCAGACTAATGTGATAATTAAGACTACAATTTCTCCTTTTTCATGTAATCTTAATTTATATTAAAAAACCCTAAATCTCTTGTATTTATGAATGATAGCTGTCAATCCTTTACTTTGTATCCTCATAGAAAATGTAGGTTTTGTTTATAGTATCCCACACAATAAATGCTCATAATAAATGCTCTAGTTTAGTACTGCCAAGAAGACAATTGTTTTGCCTGGCACCATATAGGATTTGTGTGGGCAGGAATTCATTTCTACACATCCTCACTCTGACTATTAAAAATGCCTTATTAAATGTTTGCAACCTGCATTTGCTTCTTGCCAGGAATTCAATTCCCATCTTTCTCTTGTCAGTAATCACATAAACATAATCCTGCCAGCAAACAGGCATCCAAAATTTGTTGGTTTAGAATAAAGTTTCCTTAAATTAACTTTTTAGAACTGCACCTGGAAATGCAAAAATGCATTTTATTTGCTCAGAAGAAAATACAAACTATATAAAGAAAGATTTTCTTAGTAATGTTCTGCTCATGCAAGTAGACACTGTCTTTGTAAGAGTTATTTTAATAAAAATATGTTTTTAATATGAAAAAAATACGTACTTGTGATTCTGCTTATTTTCTGTGGTTGTGAAGTCAGAATGCAGTGAGCAGTATCTACCTTTCCCAGTATTCATTTCCCTTTATTTGTCCTAACAGGAAAATAAGTACAGAAAAAACCCCACAAAACCCAAAACCCAAACCAAAACAACACACCAACCTCCCCAAAACCAAAACAACAACAAAAAAAACCCTGTGTGCCATTCTAAGGGTAACATGAACATAGTTTTTTAGTAAATAATATAGATAGTGTGTTCAAACAAGCTACAGAAGCAAGACTTCGGGAGGAAAACAATAAACATTTCTTTTTGTGAAATGACTCCATTTTTCTAGACAGTAGCAAATGTCCAACTATATAATGAACACCCATATATGTAACTATCAGGAGAAAAAAGGTCAATGTTACCTGTGTAATCCTCTACAGGAAAAATATGTCAGCAGAACTGAAATATCAAAGTCTGATTGATCATGTGCAATTGTGGCCAAAGATTGGTAACACCACAAAAAGATCTTGTTTCACAGAACAGGTTGAAGTAGACTATGCAAATGACAGTGAAAGATGATATGTTTACAAATTTCTATTAACAGAAATCTCATTGCACACTATCAGACAGAGGTGGAAAGAAAAGATTTTTGGAATATTTTTGCTGCATTTAATATCTTTCTTTCAATTATTCCTATCAGGGATATTTTTTTCTATTTATTTTTTTTTAAGGTCTGCTGACAGTTCTTACAGTTCAAATCAATGATGTACTTTACATAACAAAGTTATAGAATTAATTAATACATATTTGTATCCTGTACCTATTTACACAATACCACAGAACTGCAACTTTAACTGTGCTCGTATCAATTTTATATTTTTCTTGTAGGTCAGGACAAGCTCTATCCATCACTGAAATTCTCCACATACAAACTTCCTGAAGAGAAGTTGCTCCTGAGGACATGCAGTTTGTGAAAGCTACCCATGAGTAGGAAATTCCCTCTTTATCTAATTCTCTATAAAAATGCAGATTTTCTCTTCCAACTCTTTTTTTCTTCCATTAAACAGAACTTTTTTTTTCTTATTATGATTTATTATTGTTCATTTTTATTATTGCTAGAGATTCTGTGGAAGAATAGAAAAATTAAATCAAAAGGCTGATGTACAAGATGCATTCTTTAGTGCAGGCATCAATATAATTGTTATTTTTAAACAGGTGGAATGATTTCAAATGTCTAAGCTAGTCATTGTGAATGCTACAGCTGCTGTTCTGTCAGGTAATTGTTGCAGCATGGTATAAAGGCACTCAATGCTTTCTCATCAAGGTATTATATGTGATTTTCCATTTACTCTGTGCTTCCTTTTGTTTAAAATTGAATTATTGCCTACTGAAACCACAAGAGTAAATGGAAACAATACCGCACAGCTTTGCCAACCTTCCATAAGTAAGAAAGAAAAAAGGAAAAGAGGGAGGAAGAGGATAATATGCTGACATGCATCCTAAGTCTCGCTTTCTGAAGAACACAAAAACAAGATCAAGAATCAATGCTTCCAGTATTAAAAAAAGCCATTACAAACTCACCCATTCTTTGTAGGGCACAGGAGGAGGAAATGATGCAAGCAAATTTTTAAGTAATTTACTAGTAAAGGGATGCCTTCCAGTGCAATTGTGGCCAGTGGCATTCTTTTTCATTAGGGAGTCTTTTTTTAAGGCACAAGAGCATGCTTATCTTGTGCAGTGTAGGGATATCAAATAAAGGTTTAACCTGCTGTAAAGGCTATAACCTTTGATGAGCTGCTATAAGGGAAAGTGCTGATGTTGCAGGGACTTACATTAACAACTGAACTCTAGGTGTTTCAGACAGACATTTTTCATACTGTTTTCTCCTAGCTAATACAGCAAGAATCCTTGAATGCTTTTAACTACAGCACTAAACTCACTCTCATCCATATGCTTTCATTTGTTTCTGGGTTTTCTCTCTCCCATTCCTTGGTCTGCTGAGACAACTGGTTAAGAAGGATGCCCTGTCTCTCATGACTTTCCAGTTATTTTTTCTGAGGCCTCTGAGTCTAGCTGGGATTATTCTATGAAAGTAGTACCATGGGTTAAAGTGTAAAAAAAGACAGATTTTATAGATTTACTAGGTTGTTTATAGTTGCTACAAAGGTTGTTAACATTGTTAATATAATTTAATATCATTTAAAAAGGCAAAATTTTTGAGGTTATGATGGATGATTTATGGATCACAACCAAGAGATGTGACTCTCTAAGGGGATCCTAGGATACGTCAGAAGACATTTCTGCTGGATCCTACTTGGAAATGTTCATAAACCATGAGTGGAAAGGATTTAAACTAGTTAATGCTCATGTCACCACTTAAGCACGAGGATTATGAAAATGTTGAACATTTTAAAAAGAATTTACATTTATATATACTATAAATGTTATTTCACTACAGAATTCATTTCTCTTCAATTATACATCATTTGTGATTTCTTATTTTTAATTTCTTCTAGAAAGCTGCTAGGTGAAATTCACCAAAGAAACAAACAACATAGTACTGAATTGCAAAGACTCCATTTTTAGAAATGTAATTAGAGGTTCCTTAAACATGTATAGCACATGCTGAGCCAAAGCCTCTTATCAGAGGGTTTTAGAAAATCTCGTCACCAGGGACACGAAATAATGAAGGAACCCAGAGTCAGATCCAGCTGACAGTACTGACAGTAAATTTGGAATTTATCTGTTTAAATAGCTGGAGTTGTTCTGCATTTACATCTTTTTATTCCACAGCAGAATCTGGCACTGTAATACACAATAAGGCTGAGTTCTGTTTGTTTTAAGCTTCATTGTACTTTTCTGCCTATGAAGAGCTACTTCATATTATTCATCCTGCAGTTAAACCTGAACCAGTCTTCTCAAACTTAAATAGAATATTACCCTAACTTTGAAGAAGCCACTGTTTTCTCAGTCTGTGAAATTACCAAGTAGAAATTATAGTTGGCGTCCATTTCCTTGGGAAGGTAATGAATCATAATGGAAGACATAATTTAGAAAATAATGTAAAAAGTAATCTTTCATGCTCAATAACATGAAATAAAATGTAAACAATTGCAATGGAGAAGGAATATAAAATAGAGATACTCTTTTGTGGATAAGGAGGTCCTGGTTTGTCTCAGTCATTGTACATGGAAACATGTGCGCTGCTAATTAGCAGCTTGAGACTTCAAAATCAAATGAGAACAAGCTGACTATAAAATCAAACTTGTCTCCACCCTTCGATGACATAAGGAGTCTCTTGATGAAACAAGTATGATATTGTCAATACAGCATTTTTTTCAGATTATTCAGAGCATAATTTCAGTATGACACCTAGAATATGTGGCTTTGTGGACAACTGGTAGAACAGAAGTGTATGGTTTGAATGTGCAATTAAGAAAAGGGACATACAGGCTTTGCAGACTCATTATGGGAGTGATTTTTTGAGGGGGGAAAAAAAAAAGTTTAGGAATAGGCTCTGTAAGAGAAAAACATTGTGCCTTTCCCTAGATAGACGGAAGTAAAGCAGGAAACGAAGGTAAGATTTTTTTTTTTTTTGCTATAGCTTGCAAATATAACCAAATATAGGGAAGGACCTACACAAGTTTCAAGCATTGCAAGTGATCTCTTTCCTCTTACACCATGTTGGAGCTGGCAAGGGAAGACTGCCCTACTGCCAGTGGTACAGTGCACGATTTCAGACTAACACACACTCTGAAGGTTCAGGCTCCTGTTTACAGAGACTGACAATTCTGTGGCATCTCAGTGCTAACTCTGATACACCACGTACGTTTACAAAATTAGGGAAGTAGCCACCATTGGAGAGTGGCTCTTTCCAGTGACAGACACCAACAACACACATACCAGAAGTGGTATCTGAGGAAACTTCTGACAGAAAATATCAGAAGAGATACTTGATTTTCTGACAGAAGAAAAAAAAAAAAACAGATGAAAGGAAGCAAACGTGAAGTTCAACTTCATGCTGGAAGAGCAAGTGCGTTCCAAACAGGGTGTACATATGTCCATCATCTGGCAGACACCGTGAGGAAAAGGAGCATTACCCAGTAACAGCAAATCAGCTCCACTGAGCTGTGCTAGGGAGCAGCAGGAGTGGGGCTGCTCTGCGAGGGAGGAGGATCAAGGCCAGCACCACCAGAGAGCAGCCAGCTCTGCAGCACCTTGGCAGGATTGGTCTGGGGATGGGGCAGGACCTGTGACAGTCCCAGGTGGGGTAAAAGGATAAGTCATGTCAGGGTCTCCCAGAATGTCCTGCAGAGAGATCTACCTACAGCATGTCCAAGGCCCATGAGGAGACAGGGCTAGAAAGGGAGTGGAGGTGCTGACACTGCTGATACTGAGTTTGCTGATACTGAAACTGTACCTAGAGGAGGCTCCTGTGATTCATCTGACACCACCCTTTGCTCAGGCTCCACAGCTATCAGGCCAGTTCCATACCTTCAGCTGACACTGACTGGTTTTGGACCACGAATACTAAAATTTAAAAATGCACCAGAAGACAGATTTTATGGGACCTAGCTTCTTCCCAGGCTTGACAAGAAAAAATGTGGATTCAGAAATGACTGTGAACTTTTTTTAATATATTCACACATTTAATTTACAAGATAATGCAAAGTTTTCTTACTGTTAAGTGTATGGCTACATAATACAACCCTGTTATTCTTGTCATATCTTGTTATCCAGGCTGTGTACTTTTCAGTGCAGAGACTGGCTCACTTCGTATTATTTATGCAGTGACCAGCAAACCCCAAATTCTCATTAGTCCAGCCAAGCACAGCAGTCCTCTAAATAATAATACATCATAATAATGGATGTCAGTATAGTTTATCCTGTGTATATATGATATTCACCATCACATGAAAGCATGTGCATAAACATGAATTTTCAAGCACTACATGACATAAAACACACTGCATTTGAAATGAAATCACTATATCATCACAAAATATACACTGACAATTTAGGTTTGAGAACTTCTGTGGGAAGAACTGTAAGGATAAACTCTGTAGGAAAATGAACAAATAATAGAGATAAAGCAGTATTTGATATAGCTATATTTCTGAAAATTAGATTTTCCTCTTGTAAAAAGAAATTTCAGCTAATCTGAAGAAATGCATACTAAAGCCCATCTTTATTCCCACAGAAGGCTGATGGAAACTAGGTTTCAAGTACCCTATAATTTATATATATAAATTTACAGAAATATCTAGTATATTACTGTTAAATTAAAAGTCAACTGTATGAAGGTATACAGCAGTGTTCAATACAGCATAAAATAGAAGGGTCAAATTTTTCTTCTGCTTGCTCCATGTATAATCTTGAGCAGATCACAGAAGTAAATGTAATGACTCCAAATTTAGAAGATAGAACTACATACCTGAAGATTCACAGAAGCCATAACAAGTTACTTAAGGTTTTTACAAAGTCAAACACCTTTATACTACTGTAACAACTATGGTACCTAATTTAAGGCATCATGCCGGGAGCTATTTAAAGACATGTAGACATGGTGCTTAGGGACGTGGTTTAGTGGTGGACTTAGCAGTGTTAGGTTTATGGTTGGACTCAATCTTAGAGGTCTTTTCCAACATAAACAATTCTATGATTCTATAATTCTATAATTTGGTGCTCTCACGAGCATTTATTTCTGTATTCTACTTTAACTTGTAGGGATATATTTCCTCTGAATAAAGTTATAGTAATTCGCTAGAAATGTGACTGATGATTAATGTTAAGAAGAATATTTTCTATATTGATTGACCACAAGATCATCTGTTCTCTCTTAGTAATAACAACACTAAGAATATGCCAACTAGAAAAACTAACTTCTTATGAAAAGCAGGAGATGCAAAACCTTTCTAACCAACAAAGCTGTAGTAACTGTATTATATCAATTTACAGGAACACTAAGGAAGCCCAGTAAAGGGCTTGCTCCTAGTCACATGGAGAACACTGTAGAACACCCTGATCACTGCAGAACAGAGCAGTGTCCACAGTTCACCGTAGCTGTACCCCCTTTTAGAAAGAAAATCAAACTAGTTTGCAGTTAAGATTGCTCTGGGAGTCAAAGGAGTAGCGCCATGCAATTTTCAGCTTTGTGACAGGTCCAGTGAAATAAGGGAGCACTATTAGACCTTTGCTCTGCTGGGACTCTGAAGCCCCTAGCAGATCGGTTCAGAACTGCACTGTGCTCTTTTGTGCAGACATAACAGCTCATCTGAAGCTAAGTTAGGCATCAGTGCACCATGCACGTATATCCTAGGACTCTGCCTGTGTCAGTTTATCAGCATACACTTACTTATTCTCCTTACAGAAGACTAAGTGTAAATTTGAACTATGTTTGACTAATATCTATTTTTTTTTTAATCTTCATAACTTGGACACAATCATGTAAAAAGCAATGTGAGATCCTAATGGAAGAAATTTAGACACGTTTGTTTGCTTTGCATTTCTGGCTCTGTAATGAAGAATTACTAATTTGGGGGTCTCTGAATTTATCTGACAATGTATCAGTTTCTAACTGCTAATAATTCAAGACTGTAATTGACTTTTCCCTGTCACACAGATCTATAGGACTACTTCAAAATGCTTCCACTAGATGATAAAGCTCAAAAATGAGGAAGCCATGCCTATCTAATAAGTTCTCAAAGGCTCATAAGGTTCCTAGGAAATACAAGTTCAGTTTCTCTGGAAACAATTTTTCACTTGCATTCCCCAAGGTCAGTAAAACTCTCCTTTTAGAATGCCATTACAGAGTATAACTGAAATCCTTTGAGGAACTTTCTGTTATGCTGATTTGTACTTCAAAATTTGCATTCCACCTTCCCAGCAAAAGAAGTGACAGGAAATAGCAGAGGTTAAGCATGAAGTTAACTACAAACTGGCAGTTACGGTTATGAAAAGGAAGGCATAAATCTCTTTTGTAAGGGTCAAGTTATGATTTGTGTGGGCATTTCAAGCAGCAGCTAAGGCTCTGCACTGCTCTCATGGGAACACACCCTGATGCCCCATTTTTAGAGCTTTTGAAAAGTCTTTAACTTAATGGGGATGTCTTTTATACACTTAAAACTGCTGCCTCCAATTTCATTTTAAAGAATATTAATATTTACAATCAGATTTTTAAAATCTTCAGAGGAAATGTCAGCATTAAGGAACCTTCTTGAGATGCTGAGTGAAGCAATTCCCACAAACTTTGATAAGGAAGTACCTTAGTTTTCAAAATTATTGACTTATTACCAGAGAATATCATTATACAAATTTCATTCTTTGGTTCATACAAATTTTAATTGAATTGATGCATGGTGCAATATCAGCATGTGTTAAACCCCAAATTAGACTAGGCAAATTCCACCCACTTGAAGCAAGAAAATTCCTCAGTTTTCAAGTGAGTATGAGGTAAAACTGTTTGCCAGTTCATTAATATAATATGAATAGGTCAGTGTTTTGATATATGTATGATTCAACAAGTGGTGAATAGTCACCAAGGATATTGGGAAGCAAAGCATTCCCCTGACTACACTGTCTTGGGCTGTTCTTTCAGAAAGTTCTGCTACTTGTCAGCAGTGAATTGTTGCTGTATGTGCATGTCACAGTTTAGGGTCAGGGTGGCCCTTTAGACATGAACAGAATTAGTTCTATTCTCGCTCAAACCTGGACATTGCAATAATATTGAAAAGAATGGTGCAATTTATACAGAATATCTGTAAATCATGGAAGATACCAATGCCATGCTAATCTATGCCCACCAAGTAATGACACGAAAGACAAATTGCAAAACAAAATGTACTAGTTAATTGTAAGTAGTTCAGAGTCCTAGACTATGAAACTTGCAATTTTCTTTTTGTACCTTAGCTGCTTTCAGTTATTCTCTCCACTACTCCATGAACTTTTTCTAATGATATTATCATGAGTTTAAGATTTTTTTTTTCCTGTCAGACTTCCCATGACCACATTACCAAACTATTAACAATAATGAACTGAATAACCAGTCTTTATAATTAAAATCAGGAGAAAAATGCACTTGGAGCAAAACTGTGGTACAGCTCAGAACCACACTGATTATACCTTTGAAAACTCTTGTTCTCTGATCAAGGTTAATCTAAATTTTGAAATCCTAATCTTAAAATTTTCAAAAAGTAAACGACTAAAAATTGCCACTCTAGTGTCATCAAACTGGTTTCCCTAAAGAGAGGAAATGAATTGCTAAATAGTTACTTCCAAGCCTAGGAATCAGGGAAACAATAAAAATTCCACCAAGTTACAATGATTCCCCACTGAAAAGAAAGTAAAAAATAAAAATAAAACCATAAAATTAAAAAAAACAACAATGAACCAAACAAAAAACCCCCACCCAACAATACGATCTTGCAACAGTGAAACTTAGAGAGACTTTGAAAGTTTAATAGTTACAAATCAAATTAAAGGATTAAAGATGTTAGTCAAACTTAAATGTCTTTATTATTGTGTCCAAAATTATCACTCTGGGGGGCTCCATAAGAATCACTTCAGCATAAATGCCTGTGGTTTAGTAGCAGTTGTAAAATATGACCTTTTGAAACCAATGAAACAGCTTCTTATTTTTAACTACCTACATCAAAGGAGGTGTTAGACCTTTCCCACTTATTATATTCCTTCTAGCAGTTCTTAAAAAGGTTTTACAAAGAACAAAGTATAATGGAGTCTTAGTAGGATATTAGACTCAATGTTTACTTTTAAGAGCAAAGCAATTATCTATATATCCTTATCTTCTGTTTTCTTCTCATCAGAGTAAAAATGTTGTAATGTAAAGAAAAAAAAACAGTTCAATGATTTATTTTTTTTTTTTTTTTACTTTTTAAGCAATGGATTGAGTAAAGTGGGAAATATATAAAAATTACTGAATGGGCAACAAAGTTTTTTTGGTATATATTTTTTCTTCAGAGAAACAATACATTGGTGTTATGAAGCATAAATGACTTCACTTTGCATGGATAATTTGCATATGGAAGAACAGGCAAATGCCAATGTGCTACTACCTCTTTGAGTAAAGCTCAGTTTACATTAACATATATAAACTTCTTAGACTAAGACACAAGAATGGACTACCAAGTTTCATTAAAAGGTCTTACAAAGACCTCCGGAGAGAAGTTAACGCTAAAATATTTCATATAGATTTATTTCTGTCCATTCAAAATACAGCTCCACAGTACAACCAATAGTTAAAAAGACTGGGGCGACAGACGGCTGTCATGGGCCAGCAGCAAATAACTACTGTTTTGAAGAAAAGTAATTATGTCTATGCCAATCCTACATTGTATATCAGGACTCTTAAATGAAATTTCTGACATAACTACCTCATAATATTTTAATGTGGAAAATTTCCTTTCAAAAAATAAAAAAATGTGGAGATAAAGAATAAGAGAGGGGCACTCACTGTTAGTTTGAAAAGCAGCAGAGAGTTGGACAGCTTCAGCTGTTAGAAAAGGAAGAGAAGAAAAAGACCAAAATGTTCTCTCTCCCATGGGCATTACTGATGTTAAGAATCTGTAGACTCCTGATAACCTCTATCATTTAGGCTCCAAGATTAGTCATTTTTCTTGCAACTGTTGGATGGGGACAGAAGATCTGTAGCAATGTATCTTGAGAAGAATGGACATGTGGCCCATTCAGACTCAGTATTGCCTTGACCTGTCTGGGCTTGCCCTAATATAATCAGGCTGAGGGGTGAGCAGAGACATGTCAAGGCAGAGCCCATTTGCAATAACAGTAAGCTGATGCCTGCTAGAACAACAGAAAAAACTGTGAGAATGTCAACAACAGGCTAAGAAACCGCAAGAATATCAGCATCTGCTTTATAAGGAAGATGTGACTGTGTAGCTTTAACCAATTATTAGTGATAATTAGGCGCATGTAAGGTGCGTGGACAGAGCATGTAGCCAATAGCAATGTAATGTAGCTCGTTTACTGATATAGAAAAGTTATATAAGCTGTCTGTGTGCTTGAATAAAGGATGGCAACTTAGATCACATTGATCCATGTTGAATCCATTCATTCTGCTCCCACAAAGATCAATTCTCAGTGCCTGGTACTGGAACAAATTCTCTGTTATGACCTTAAGCACATTGGCAGATTGATCATGACATCAGCTGATTTCTACAGAGAATGAATTATGCTCAGTTTTTAGATCAAGTTTTTTATTTATGTGAAGATGTTTTCCTACTTTTCAGATCTCTAGGATTTCACTTTTCCCATGTTTTATCCGATCTTATCTCTTTATACTGTAGCTGAATAGGAATTGGTTTTACTGTAATTGCAGAAGGACAAAGTAATGCAAAAAGTGATCAGTAATTGTTTATACTCTCTGCTGTAATACAGGTAAGAAAAAATATTACATTCTAGTATTTCTGCCCCTTATTCCTTGCTAAAAAAAAAAGAAAATGTTTTAATCCTATCATTTCTGTCCACAGCCCAAGAGAGTTAAGAAAGAACAGAGATGAAAAAAACCCAAGCCAGATAAGGTATCACTAATTATTCCCTCAGATTTTGCTTCCACTATACTTATGACATTAAAACAGAAATAGTGTTTATGCCAATAAACTGATTAGACCAAATAACGCTGGTGGGAAAATAAGAAAGAAACCTATTATGGAATTCAAGGTGTCATTTTTTTTTCCTTCCCAGTTCTGAATACCTTAAAATCAACGCTTGGACCTTTGCTTTTATTGCTGTACTCTGCATACTAACCTCTCCACATTTTCAAGAGAAAGTAACAAAACTATTATTTTTCTGTGATGCTATTTTTTTATACTCCCTTTCAGAATTTCTCCAGGTCTGAAAGGAAGAAAAGATGGAAGTCTGCTCATGATAAAAGGCTAAACAGTACACCCCTCATAGATAAGTAAAAAATCTAATTCTTAGAACTCTCTTTTCCACTCTGATTAAGGAAAAAAAAGTAAGAACAGTTACCAATGGCTTGATGATCATTATATTTTATTAAATAATTGAAAAGCAATATATGCTGAATAATTTAGGAATTACTCAGGTCAAGGGGAGCTATTCAAATAATTCAAACAATTCTATTTGGACTCCAATAGAGTTGTTAGAACACCTGATTTTCGTGATTAGAAGGCACTTTTTTTATAAACATTGACTATTTATCTAATATGAAATGGATCAATATTCCATATAATTTCTAGGTATCAGCTTTAGTTAAATTTTATTCCCTGGCATTTCAGTGTAAATCCAAGATTTACTTTCTTTGTTCAGTACATTTGATTTATGAGAATAAACGAAGGAGGAACGTAGTCAACTGTGATGCTCTGTAAGTTTTTCTCTGTATTCTGAGAGAATTAAAAAAGATTAGAGTATTCCCAGATCTATTGGGGTTTTTCTGTTTTGTTGTTTTTTTGGGTTTTTTTTTTTTTTGTTTTTTTTTTTTTTGTTTTTTGTTTTTTTTTTTTTTTTCCTCTCTTGGTGGGGGGGGTGGGGGGGG
>JAAGNO010030306.1:28620-43270 GCA_033439905.1 Ceryle rudis
TTCTTTGTTTTGTGAGAGAATTAAAAAAAATTGGAGTTTCCCCAGTTCTAGTGGGGTTTTTCTTTGGGTTTTTTTTTTTTGTGGTTTTTTTTTTTTTTTTTTTTTTTTCCCTCTCTGGGAGGAGGTGAGGGAGGGTGTGCAAGGAAATAAAAAAAAGTGAAATTAAAAAATGAAATTGTACCTGTTATTGAAAGAATTTACCAAGAGCTAAAATGCAGGTAATTCACTTTCTAATTTACTGTGCAACCAGTTAGAGTAGTTAGAAAAAGTCATCTGCATTTTCCTACAAATGCCCTGTAGAATAAGTGTTGAAGTCTTGAAGTTTTACACTACAGATCTGGCTGATACATAGTTTTGGAATAAAAAGGTAGTTGTATACTTAAAGACAGAGAAATAAACAAACAAACAAAAAAACCACTGCCAAAACATTAACTTGAATAGTCACCTTCAATCACCAGATAATGAAAACCAAAATATACGAAGTTTTTTAATGTGATTTTTGCCATTTCTAATTTTGTCTCTGTCTTTTCTTGTCTGGCTTGGCTACTTGAGGAAAACACCTTGGTTATAGAAAAAAAATTACATATTCAAACAAAACTAGCTAAATTGTAACAACAGAAAGAAGTTTACAAGCTAAAACAAAAATAATAATGCATCTATCCACTCTGAATGACAAAATATGTCTATGTTCCCACTTGGGGATAAGCACATGCTTACCTAACTCGGTAAATATGATTAGAAACATGCTACTTTAAGTTGGAAAACAGTGCTGTTTCAGTGAAAAACTTAAGAAAAACCCAAACCTGCATCTGTGTGGGCCAGTATCCTACTGATACCTAGATAGCTATTCCTAGGAAAACACAGACAAACTGGTATTAGTGAAATGAAGCTTATGCTGTAAAATACTAACAATAAAGTAAGAGGTTCTAGCATACTTGACTTCATACTCCCAGAGAGGAAAAAAACCTAACAGCCTCTCAGAAGTGTTGGGTTTACTGCTCTGCTGTCTCTGCCCCTCTTGAGTTTAATCTCAGACTCTTCACAGATATACTGCTACTAGAAATGCAGGCAAAGCTGGTGTCAGGAAGTATCTTATGATACTTAAGATATCTTAAGGTTGACTGTATCTATAAGGACCACTGAAACAGACCACAAGAAGCCTCAAGTTACATGCCAGAGGGTGAGTATATTCATATAGCACAAAAAAGCCCAATACTGCTTTGAACACAGAATGCAGAACATGCACATTAGCCTGGCACAGGGCCTGGGCTAGTAAGTGTATCTCAAGAGCAATTGCTTCAGGCTGAGCACCATATAGACACAGCATTTTTGTAATGCAGTATAAACTTTAGATTTTCTTTTTTTTTTTCAGCACAGAGAGGATAACTATGATACCAGAAAGACCGGAGAGAACCAACCATCATACACCAGTACCTGAATGACCTATTATCTTCCTGTCTTTACATAAAAGAATGTCTTACTAAGCCCAAATATACTGATACCTGAATAGGACTCCATAAAGTTGTGAAGCATCGATAATGCAGAAAAGGAATAGAACGCTTAAAAATACTGGCAGACCAGTATGTCTCAGAAATGAGATGTTTAAAAGGAGAAATACATTAAGGACTAGTGTGAATACTGACTCTTCACTGCAACTTGAGTAGTCAGAATACTGAGGAAAAGGTCAGTAAGTGACAGACAATTGCCACTGTGAAAGGGACCTGTGAAAAAAGGCGACTTGATCCCTAAGATATATGAATCAATACTTTTACAGTACAGAAAGATAGATGACAGCACTATTTTAAAAAGACGTTAAGAAACCTCATCTAAATTACTCAGGCATTCATGGTCAGAACAAAAGAATCACAACTAGAGCAGTGAAGAGCCATTTTAGATAATTTAAGTGCAGAGCCCTTACTGAGACAAGAGCACAGAAGAGCAAAATTAAGGCCCAGCTAGGATATGAATTTTGAAATGTAGATGGAAAACAATATTGAAGGGCCTAAGGCCATTACCAGCTATGATGTCCTCTGTACTGGACCTGGTTGGGATGAAGTGAACTTTCTTCATAAGAATCCATATTGTTCTTGGGTTTGGATTTGTGACTAAAATGGCTTCCATAACACAGCAGTGCTCTGGCTGTGGCTGAGCAGTGCTTGCACAGAGTCAAGGCTGTCTTTTTTTTTCAGAGGAGGGGAAAAAGCACACGGCCAGATATGGATGACTAAAGATATAAGAACTGCCAGGTACCTGTTATAGAGTAAATGTAATCCTCTGAAAACATGAAGAATGAATGCATACATAGATTTTTCCTAGTTTTTATTCCGATACCTCAACTGGTCTAGTAAAAGCCATTCCTTCTCTCTGGAAACCTTGTCCATCTCTTCTGAATACATAAATGAAAGGATAAAGAGAGGTAGAGGTGGCACAGGCACAATGCATACAAGCTCTCAATATGCAGAATTACCTCAGAAACCCGAAGTGAGAAATTCCAAAAGATTTTCTGCATGAAATTATGGGGCGAAGAGTTGAAGGGAATTTGTAAGATGCAAACTGAAAAATTTGTGAATTATAAATAAGTGCTTTCTGCAAGAGCAGCAGACTGCATTTTATAGTCTAGAGCTGGAAGGAATATCCTATACAAGACACTGGCAAAAGAGCATCTTTTCCAGGATTAAACTCATGGGTAAGCTTCTATACCTTAGATACATCTCTTAACTCACATTCCTCTGTCTTCAGGAAAAGGCATTGAATCTACATTTCCATGAAAGTATTTCAATATAAAAGAAGGCAGAAAACCAACCTATCACCATTTTTTATAGATAACAACCATCATACAGACAAATCTTTGTAAAGCAATTTGAACCAAATATAGAAAAAATAGTTTCACTTCTCACAAACAAAGGAAGATACGAACATTTTATGTTCTAATCACTATGAATAGATAACGTCCTTTCATGAATTCACAGGACTGTACTCTTTTTACAGTATTTTAGGCAAAGAGCCTCACACATCAGTCACATCTGCTTCAAAAAGGAGAATTCAAAATGTATTTTGCTCTAATTTATTGCCTGCAGTGAGACATATATTACTGGAAGACTCTAATCCAGTCTGGCCTCCGTTCATCTTCCTCCCAGTAGCCTAGAAGAGATAGAATGAACCAAGGAACTTTCTTCCCTTCCAAACGTATCATAAATGTCAGTTAAGAAATTAATTTTGCCCTTACATAGCAGTACAGGACTGGCAACAATTTTAGTCCTGAACACTACATAAGCAGATGTAGGAATCTTGTTCACTTTGAAAAAAAATTCTTCCAAGAGTCATGCCTTATCGTATCCACTAAACCAAAAGTCCTGTCACACCAGTACTTTCCTCTAAGGGTTCATAGTTCTTGTTACACAGCATGCAGTTTATTTCTGAGCTACCTTTGGTATTACATGACAGTGATTACACAGTAAATCTATGGTCCAGATTGCACTAAATTATTAATGAGTGTCAGTAAATTGTTGATACTTTGATACTGATCTGTTAATACTGACTATAAGAATCTGTAGTTCTAAAAGAAGTAAAAGCAATGTATTTTATCAGAGCAGATAATCCACATAAACTTGGCTACACTGCACCACATGACAGATGGACCAAGGCTAAATCTTGTATGCTGGAGAAATAAAGGAAGGTGTGCAAAAGAATTCTTTGAGCATTAGTACTTTTGGAGGTTTCTATTTGCTTTAGATGCCTTCTCTTGCTCATGAAACACTGAATCATACAGATTCTATCTTTTAGTAAGAACAACTGTATTTAATGAAGGCCATTTTACATGCACAAAATACTGAATTAGCTTCTCAATTAAGATATAAGGCCAAATTCCATCCCCGTGGTAGCGTTACTATAGCAAAAGGATTATGGAAAAACCTTGGAGAGTCCTCTCAGCTGACATGGGAGAGTATAAAGTTGGAAACAACAGTGAAAGTACAGCCATGCATCTCTGCACTGATGCTAACTTCATTTCTTCTTGAAAGTCATCATTCTGCTCTGTGTCACCATAGAAAGATACCTGCATATTGCTTACTCCATAAGTCTTAAAGAAAGATATTTCTGGTATAAATAAAACATAAATAATAAATGTATAAATAAATAAATAAAACATAACCCATATGAAAGGAGAAGAGCTGAGTATAGAACAGGATCCTCACCATACATTACAGCAGGAAGTGGTAAAATATTTTATTACTCATTACATGTCTGGGATTTTAAAGGTGACATTCCCGACTCAGGGGTTATAGAAATCATTAGCAGAACTTCCACAGGTTTGTAGAGCTACGCACAGAGCATGCAACGATGTAAATTTTGTTTCCAGCTCTGCCATGGGTCTGCTCATAATATTCTTGGTAAAACAGGTGTCTTCACAGTCTCCCTGACAAAGAGCATTATGTGGGAAATAATGCACTGTTATTCACATCTCTCTTATACTGGTATGAAAAGGACAGGGTCTTATTGATATTAAATAATGAATTAGTTTCTAGAGTTTTGAAGCAGACAATACGTCTAAGCATTCTCTTTCAAAATATGTATCTATTAAAAAAGTCTTTTTAATGGCAGCTTTAGAAAGGTCGTAAGGAAATTGATTTTTTCTACAATTCTGTGATATTTTTAATGAAAAAGAGAAATACCTCAGTACTTAAGTATCTAAAGTTACAGTTATTGTACTTTTCCACAAAAAAAGTATTAATATATGACCCTATGATTTGTAGTATGCCATGCTTTACTGTGTTTGTTACAATTGAGTAAAATAATGCATATTCCTGTGTGTGACTGTTACTTTCTTTCATCTGCTGAAGAATGAACATAAATTTAACGTATAGTTAAATGAAATAGTGAAACATATAATCAATTTTTTTCCACTACCCTTCAGATTATGTGATGTTTCTTATACTACCCCTGTACAGTGACAGTAATCATACTGGAAGAACAAAATAAAGATTTCAAATCAGGTAACACAATGAGTAAAGTAAAATTATTATGAGTCTGAAAAATATTAGGAATATTTTCACTTTGTATCCGTCATCCAAAATAGTTCAGTACTCTTCATAAATCAGAGATACAATGATTATTTCACAGTTGTCATACAGCTTATGGAATCTTTTCATAAAATAATAAACCATAGTAAAAATTAAAATGTGAAAAAAATTCCAATCTACAATGCTGTCAATCTAAAACAGACCTCCTGTAATCTCTGACAGATTCCTTAGCATAAAGTAATAGCATGGTATAAACCAGTCACTGACTGAGATGCAGTTACAAACACATTAACTTGTAGTCAATTTATGTAGGTTTATTTAAGAACTGGTATGGATAAGAGCTAAATTTCCAAAGTATCAAAGGAGAAAATTCCTGGCTATGACTACAACTCACTTTGAATAAGGCAAACAATACTTTACAGATTATCACTTCTGTCAGGAGTTTGGTCAAATTTATTTGGTAACAAACATGCATACGTGTATAAATGCATGTACATGTAAAACCAGAAAGCTTTTATTTTGCCTGCTTCTTAAGTGCATGACTTAAGAACTCAATTTGCTCATGCTTCCTCACTCAAGCAGTAGAAGGTAGAAGGTAGGCAAACTGGTATCTGTTTCTGACAAGTGGTTAACCTGAAGTCAGACCCATTGTATTAGCACAGATAGTAATTTCAATTTAAGAGTCTGTAAGAGATTCCCCATGATGCCATAAGATAGTAAATATAATTACTGCTTAAGAGTTAGTGGGATAATAGAAACAACAACAAGCTTTACCGCGGAGCTGAGTGTTCATTCACAACAGACATTTCTCATACATTACTTAATTCTTTCCGGAGAATACTGGGGTGTGATGAATACATATGGTGAAACTTATCTGCAAAGCTGAGTTTGTTACTGAGTACAGTACTTTCCAGCCTAATTGTGTTTATTGCTAGTATATAACCCTGTATATAAATTAGATTGTTTATTTTTACCTACAGAAAAAGAATTATATAATTCGTTCAACCCTAAATAGTTTATACATACTGAACATACTTTACTTGTACTGCTTGTTGTTTCTATAGTTGCTGACAACACATTTTGCAGGACTTTAAAAAAATTCTCATGAAAACAGTGAATAAAATGTACAAAGTAGATGTAGAGTATTCATTCCAGGAAAGTGGTTTGCAACCTAGTTGACGCTGCAGCCAGAAAGCTAAACAATTCAATTAGTTTAGTTCTTCCAGGAGAAAGTTAAGAAAAGAGCTAACAGAAGAACTTAGCCGAGGATGAGTCTTCAGAAAGATAATATGTATTTTAAAGACAGACAAAGTATATGACCCACACTTAAATTAGAAATTAGCTTCTTTCCAGACTAGAAATGGAGGCAAAAAATCTCTTTGATGAAATATTTTGATAGTGTCTGCATCACTTTAAATTATTCCCAAAATGAACCAATGCAGTTACAAATGGGATACAAAACTGTGTTTTCATTGGGGACCATCTCATATGGATTATATAAGCAGACATATCTATAGCTTCTTCTGATGTGAAAAGCTGTACAACAGAATGTTGTAAACTCAACCAAAACAATCAAATAATCTTACATAAACCAAAGATAACCTTAGACTTTGTCATTTGAACCATAATTCATTTTTTGTAAGTTGGCAGAAGGAAACCTACACTGAAAAAAGTACAGGTGGTTCAAAACAGCTAAAATATCAAATAATTACTATTTCTCTTTTATAATGTTTGTTGTTTAAAGTCACTGCTCTGACAGTTATAATCTGTTAGCGTTCATTGAGTTGATACCTTGCAGGTGTCACTAACATTTTAGAATGAGTCATAATAAACTGAACTAAACAAATAATCAAACAGTTATCATTATTTCCTTTATGCAGGGTATTAATTGTGGTCAAAGATCATTTAGAGCACAGTCACTAGGCTATATAGGTATTAAACAGAAAGAACAGAAAAATATGCTTTGATAGCCTAATAGTTATGTAATAGCTACAAAGAGATAATTGTGGGAGATCTTAAATGGTTCCTATGAAAGCTTTTTGAAATGGTTCATGCTGTTTATGGCTCACAGAGCTTAAATTATAGAGACTTCATTCTGCTCCCTGTCCTTGTCTAGCTCAATGAGCTTGGCACTCAAGAGAACTGGTCTTACTATTAAAGACTGAGGCAAAGAAGGCATTCAGTAGCTCAGCCTTTTCCTCATCCTTGGTCACTGTTTCCCTCTTCATCCAATAGAGGATGAAGATTCTCCTTAGTTCTTCTTTTGAGGCCGATGTATTCATAGAAACATATTTTACTGTCTTTTATGGCAGTAGACAGATTAAATTCTAGCTGGGCTTTGGCCTTTCCAATTTTCTCCCTGCATAACTCATGGAATCTTTGTAGTCTCCCTGAGTGGCCTGACCCTTCTTCCATAGGCCATGGACTTTCCTTCTCTTCCCAAGTTCCAGCCAAAGGTCTCTGTTCAGCCAGGCCAGTCTTCTTTCCTTCTAGCTTTTTTTACAACACACGGGGATAACCTGCTCCTGTGCCTCAAAGATTTCCTTCCTGAGGAATGTCCAGCCTTCCTGGACTTCTTTGTCCTTCAGGACTGCCTCCCAGGGGGCTCTGTCAACCAGTCTCCTAAACAGGTTGAAGTCTGCTCTCTGGAAGTCCAAGGTAGAGTATAAATTAATGCAGCCTTTAAGTTGTTGTTACTTGCTATATCAAATGGATGGTTCAAATGATGTACAATTCCTTTTCTAGAACATGAGATTATTAAGGTTAAGAACATTCTTTCACAGGGTCTGTTTTATAGCATGTCTGGGAATCACACAGATCCATAAGGATGCCTGCAGAGAAAGGCAGAAGTATATATATAATTCTAGAATATTTTAAGAACAAAAAAGAGTAGTAAGTGTTGACACTTAAGTGTTCTACATAGCTAGAACTAGTATGAAAGTATTTATACTGTGATTTCCAAACAAAAGTAACTTAAAAAAAAAGAAAATAAAAAGCAGACCATATTACTAGTGTAAAATGTGTGTCTGTGGGCTTATGATTTCTTGTAAGTTAACAAAATATCAGCTGTACTTAATAAACATGCTGGTTTAATACTTAGATACTTTTAAACTCAAACAACAATGAAAAAAATTAACCAGCTATTACAAAACAACCCAGACAATATGTTAATGCCTGTTTGATATATTGCTTGTTATGAAATTCATTCTGCTAATATAGAATAAATGAGGTTTCTGTATTCCAGAAGAAATAAATCTGTTCAACAATAAAGTCTAAAATATAGGATAATTAGAATAGAGAGAATAGTGTACATTTAAATATGAAGAAATATTCAGTCTATGCAACCCAATTATTTTTAAAAGAGGAAAAAAAATGCTGTCTTTTCTTTATGATCACAGCTATCCTATAAATATAACTAAGCATATACTTTCTTTCATATAGGCCATCAACAGTTCATCAAAATGATACCAGTTTCTGCAAAGATTTAATTTCATCTGGTTTGTGATCCTTGAACCCTATTCTAAAATGATTACAAGAAAATTCTGTCTTCCGCTGCCCTTATTTATGCACAATGCAGAGCCAGCTAGCTCATGAATGATGTTAGGAGCTCACAGTGTAGCTACAAACAAATGCCCCTGCCTTCTTCTTTGATTTTCTAGGAGACAGAACAGGATAGTTTGATTTACTGAAAGTCAGGGGAAAAAAAAAAACCAAACCAACCTTTTCATTGTATGAATCACTGGTCTGCAAGAAAACAGGTCTCTTTATATAAATGTTGAAAGACATTTTTTGTGAGCTTTAATTAGGGAGAATGCCACCAAAAAGTTCTTTCTCCTTTCAAATTCATGATGTGCTTGAAAAGAATGAATGGGAAGATATTAAAATCCTAATAGTGACAGCATATTTCAAAACAGCCTTGATATGTATGATTAGTATGTTTCCAAAACCATATGTATGTCACTGAGAGAAATCAAGATATTTACCTGCATTCTACAAACTACTTTACGTTGCATACCATTAAATGTACAACTTTTGCACCTTTTCATCAATTTTTGGTTCCTTATGTCTCCTCTTTGAATAATATTATGTTAACCAAGACAGAAAATACAGGAGTATGACTTCAGGTTAATGACTTCAGGTGTAATGGCCAACATAATATCTCACTGACACCATGGTATTTTTCTTCTCCATTCTATTTCTAATATTCCAAACGCTGTGGCAAACTCCACTACTGACAGCTCTTTGAATGAGAAATGATTCATAGCTCTCAAAAGCCTTTTGGAGAAATGTCTTATATGTCTTTTTACCCTAGTTTCTCCATGCCTCCCTTGTAGGAAATAAAATCAAGTGGATTTTTTTTCTTTAAAGTTGTATGTGAAGCATGGAGGTGGTTGCTGGTGTCACTGATGTAAAGTACAGATATGGCTGCTCAGTATAAGATCAGAAGTATCTTTCCCAAGAGAAATATTGCATTATTTTGATTCATTTCTGGCTACAAGAGACTTACAAAAGATGTCAGAATATATGTTTTAGTAGACTATTACGTTTCAGGAAGGAAAATGTAGATAGTAAATATTATTTTCTTCCTTTTTCTTTTTTTCATTAACTGCCCAAGCTTCAAGAAAGATTACTTTAATTCAAATGGGAAAGTACTTGTCTAGAAACTCTAAGACCACATCTGTCATGAAGGAAGTATGAACAATTGTAAGATTATGAACTCAGATGAGTAGCAGCATAATTTGGGTTTGTACCTTTATGAAAGTTGAATCAGAGCAGGGAAATAAGGTGGAATACAGACTTGTTAATCAGCAAAGCGTAAGATCAAAGAAAATATCCCAAATTCCATAACTGACTTTTTGTTTGCGCAGCATCTACTTTTCCTTCGATGTGTAAAAAGTTAGAACAAAATCCAATAATCGTATCAAAATTCTCTTTCAAAGTGACTTTTCCTATAAATATTATACTGTTTGCAAGCACTTTTCAAATCAATGCATTTTTTAAGAATCTCCTCCTCTTTTCCCAGTTGTTCAAGAAGTTCAGAGTAGCTATTTTTCAGTTTAGCTCAACTTAATTGAGCTGAGCAACACAAATTCAGCTTTGCTCACCTCCCAGATATTTCCTTTCAGTATGATTAGTTCAGAGAAGCACAGCTGAGTCTATGAATACAATACAGTTGGGCCAAATGCAGCATTTCAATCTCCTCAAGCTTCCTACAAACTAAGACTGCATTCAGTCTGACTTTTGTGTTCAACTTTCACTCTATAAAACTTCATGGATGTTAAGAACTATGTTCTGATACAACCATCACAGTGCTACAGTTGAGTTCAACTCCTCTCGGGCGAAGAAGGAAATTCTTGGTGAGTGGTCAGACAGCACAGTGATTAATGTAAATGAGAAAGGCCTATCTGTTTTGTTACACATCATTTCAGCAAATGACAGGTAGTTAAAATATACCTTTGGTTTGAACATTTGATTTAGATAGTTGAACTTCCTACTTTTACAAATTCTAGCACTAGATGCCTAAACAGATAGCTAGGCAGTACCAAATCTCAAACCAAACATGTGTCACCTCCTATCTCAATAAGAAGATTTCAGTGCCATGGTCCTGCCCTGCAAATGTCAATCTAGATGACTGCAATACCTGCACTTTAAAACGAGCTGCAGAATTAAAGTGTTGGCTTAATACAGCTGACATACAAAACACAAAGCATGAGCTTGGCAGGAGAGCCACCGGAAAAGCAGACAAACATAAGATAATGAGGTGACCATTTTCTTATAATAGGCAACACAAACTAAAAGCTTACAAAATGCAAAACAAACTACATAGCTAGAAAATTTATGTAAATAAGATGTACTGTAGGATATTGCAAATTGATGCCAAATTTATATGCATAAGAAAACTTTTTTTTTTTTTTTTTTAAATTAGCAGTAGCTATACATTCACAGTGACCCAACAGCTATCAACAAGCAGCAATTTCAATGCCATTGTACACAGAATATTTACTCCACAGCAAAAAACAAAGTTAAATGTTTCCCCTATATCTTACAGAATGTTAATCACTTTCTGTTCAAGAACTCCTAAATTATGCTAATGCTGTCAACATCAAATTCTTTTAATTCATTTCACTGAACCTGCAGGTCTGCATTGGAACAATGTGCAATGTGATAGAGAATCTGACAGAAAATTTCAATATACATAGAAATTACATCAGATGTAAATGGGTAAGCTACGGGCAAAAGAACTAGAATTTAGTAAGTATAACAATGAGCTAAGATGTGCATGTTTTCATTTTGTGTATGCTTACTCAGAGCTGCTGGCACATTCAAAGAATTAAAATCCAGTATTTTGGAACTATGAAGACATTTCATTACAGTGCCCTAGCCTACAGAATTTCTAGCTACACTTTTACATTGAACAGACAGTCACTTCTATCATGCAGAATCAAATTCAGATCATGTAAGCAACAAAAACATAGATTAACATCATTAGGCAACATTCAATTATTCCTAGAAAAAATACACAAATCTGTAATTTAGCCTCATAAGCAATCCCTCTGTTATATTAAAAAAAAAAAATCATAAAAGCCACAAAACTTAATGGTAAAATTTTGTAAGAGAATATTTGTCATTGCACTATGCAACATAATGTCCCTGCTAGGACACAAAAAATAAGAACACGTTAGAGACAGCAATTAAGCACAAAGGAAATGCTGCATGGGTGGAGTAAGTTATGTGATCATGGAAAATGAGAAATCATGTCACTTTTTGCTTGTCCAGTGAAGCCAGAAGGAAGGCAAGAACAAGAAATCAGTAACATGTTCATTGGTTACAGAAGAAGCTACATACTCCAGCTTTGCAGCTAAGGTGTGTGGTGCAAGGATGGAGTACTTAGGAAAAAAAAGCCCTCCCACATATTTCTCTTTAAGACACAAATTGTTGATCAAGTTTCAGGTGATTAATGCAAAGACTCATAAACACCATCCTGAAAGCTCCACGTATAAAATAGATTAGGTGCTATATCACAGAAGTTCATTATTAGTTCCACAGCTCCAGTTGCAGTGAGGGGTTTTTTTCCCAGTTACCACAGGTATTTGACATCAAATAAAGTAACTACTTATGCGTCCTTGCTAAGAACCAAGAATGTTTTTGGAATGTGGCTACAATAAAAATGTGTAACTGTTAGGACAACCTAAAGATCTAGAACATGGATCATTTCCTAGGAAAGTGAATAAAAGATGGAATATGAGGTGTCATGTCCTAAATATTTCAGCAGTTAATATAGCTATCCACGACCACAGATAAAACACAGCCTACTCTACTTAATTCTAGGACCTGAAGGAACCTCTTTTTTGTGCTTAGAACCCAACAAACCATTAAACTTTCTTGAATCCATTTGAGAAAGTGAGTCCTCCAACGTATGTGCATATGCTTCAAACTGTTTTCTGCTCTCACACAAATATCTATAACCTATGTAGAATTTTGAATGACTATTTCACTACTTCACTGCTTCTGAAAAAGCACTGAAGGGAGACATAGATAAACTTTAGGTGAACTAGTTTTAGGTACTCTCATCTTAGGAATCTCACTGCTAGCTCTCCAAGTAATATTACATACATATCCAAAAGCAGTGATTATTAAACTGATCCTGTGTGTTAGAAGACTGTTAGTCTCTATCTCTTCCTAAAACACAACCATGAAAAATTAGCAAAGCTGTACAGGCTCTGAGACCCACTCATCCATAGCAGAACATTCAGTTAACTGAAAATGTTACGTCTGAAGAAACTATCAAATCTAATGAAAACATTCAGATAAACAGCCATCACACTCTGTTGCCATTCCTAACAAATGTCACAGCCTCAAACTTACACTGGACTGGAAAAGATCAAGTTCTACACCATGCAGATAAAACTCTAGAGCTGCCCAATTATGTGTTTCTCGGTGGAGAATGCCTCAGTTATATGAGAAAGTTCCCAAATGCTGACTGTGCAAACAGCAATTTGATTACTGACAGATCTTTGCACTGAAGAAAAAATACTTGAAGTACAGAAAAATAAAAGTAGAAAGAAGGAAAGAACTTGTTTCTAACTTCTAGAAAATTAATTATAGTCAAAACTTTTTATTTAAATGTTGGCAAAGAGAACTGACCAACTATAATTTAATCTAGAAACTCTGTTTCATAGACATTTTCATATAATGAGATAGGTCTTTCAACAGAACAACTCTTTTTTGCACTAGGATTGCACTAGAAAGATAATGAAAACAAATGTCTACAGTAGATCTTGATATAAATTTAGAAGAACAGACATATTTAAAAATTCAGGGTCTCTATGTTGCAATACTGCATTTATCACCATATCGCAGGCAGCGAGACAGCTATAGCCTTCTCGGCAAAACACCGCGAGCAGGCGCACATGGGGGCTGGGCTGTGGAGCGCAGCAGCCTGACACAAACATGGGCAGTTGTCAAACAGGTCTGTATGCTAAGAAGGAAGATAAATTGAATTAGAAACACAAACAAATTAAATAAAATAGAAAAAAAAAGAATCATGGTCATAACACAGCTGAGAGCCACAATGAAGAGGAAGGATGAGGGAAGTCAGAGCTCCTGCACAGTCATGCAGCCAGACAGGTCTCTGGTTGTGGCAAGTGCCTGAGCCTGGGACTTGAACTAGATGAAGTTGGAAACACCACCTGTGTACAGTGTGACTAAATAAATGACCTGCTCAGGGAGGTGGTAGAACTGAGAGAGGAGGTGGAAAGATTGAGAATATTCAGAGAATGCGAAACTGAGATAGATTGGTGGAGACACACCCTTAGGCCAAGACAACAAGAAGAGGCCTTAGGAGTAGTGGAGGACCTCCTCTCCTCCTGTCATCAGCCAGAAAGAGTAGACAAGGGGGACTGGGAGGGGGAGGCTTGGAGGCTGGTCCCAGCTCAGAGGGGAAAGAGAATCCTCCCCCCGCCTCCTCCTCCTCCCTCTTTGCTCTCACTTGATTGGTATGGACCCCTTGATTTTGATGATGAGGAAATCATGGAACCATTGGTCCAAGAGAAGGAACAGTGTGAGAGGGAACAGGTCTCTGTGCAGCACAAAAAATGGAGCAGGTATGTTCTCTTAAGAAGTGCTCAGCCTGCAGTGCCCCTGCAGAACAAACAGGGAGCTCCTCAAGAAGGATAGGATCCCCTCCTCCCTTACCACCAGGTAAAAAGAGAGGACCCAAGAGATAAGGGAGAATGGAGACAGGTCCCTGCTCAGCAAGGCAGGCAAGTCATACCCCAGCCTCCCCCCCTTCCCCAATTACCCTTGCACAGTAGATGTGGGGCTCTAGAAGCTGAAGGATAAACAAACAATGATGGGGATGAAGGTCCATCAGGGAAGTCACATGAGACAAGTTGGTGGAAGCAGGTTCCTGCTCGGGGTCACAAGCATACCCCTTCCCTTCCTACACCTCCACCTCAAATACACTTGCAGAATAGGTATGAGACTCTGGAGGTAGAAGGGAATGAAAATGGTGGCAGGGATTCATCCAGTGAGTCACCCAGGGACTGTCACTCACCCCACACCTTAGGACTTCCTCAAAGAGGAAGAAAAGGAGGGTGATTGTAGTGGGTGACTCTTTGCTGAGGGAAACA
>JAAGNO010030307.1:0-18284 GCA_033439905.1 Ceryle rudis
TCAAGCATGACTTCCCCTTGGTAAATCCATGCTGACTACTTCTGATAACCTTCTTCTCTTCCATGTGCCTAGAGATGGCCTCCAGAATGAGCCTCTCCATTATTTTTCCAGGGATGGAGGAGAGGCTGACTGGCCTATAGTTTTCTGGAATCTCCTTCCTGCCCTTTTTTGAAGACCAGAGTGACACTGGCTTTCCTCCAGTCCTCCGGCACCTCTCTTGTTTGTCATGATTTTTCAAAAATGATGGAGAGTGGTCGGGCAACAACATCAGCCATTTCTCTCAGCACTCTTGGGTGCATCTCATCAGGGCCCATGGACTTGTGTGTATTCAAATTTTTTCAAATGCCTGTCTTAACTTTTAACTCATTTATTAAATTTCCTAGAGGCTTATCCTTCCATATTGCTTTATTGGCTTAACTTCTGTGAGTATAAACATACCAGTTTGTGATAATTTCTTTTTGTATATATACATATGCGTGCATATACATAAATACATAGGCTGTATAGTTTCACTAGACCAATGGCAAAACATGGAAAAAGGATATATAGAGATATGTACATATAGATGTGTGTGCATATAGATATGTGTATGAATACATATTTATGCATATATACAAATATTCTGCACATGCAATGGAAAATGAACCTTCCATGACATAACCTGAAATAAAATATTAGAAGAGAGCACTCCATAAAATGGAGTGCTGCTTGTACTACTGACTCATTCAAAGTGAACAGGAAGATGGAGGCAGCAAATGGACAATATTATCTGCAATATTCAGACAACACAGCAATTGCATGATCACAACAGCATGTAAAAGTAAATGAAATAAGATAGATGAAATGTGAGCATGAGTGCAGCAGTTCCAATTTTGTTAATTAGTCTGTATTCATGCTTCAGTGATGCTGCAATTATGCTACCTCAGCCTTGCGTAGGCCTATTGTGCAAATGCTGTCATTATGCTCCTAGTAGCATATAAAACAGTGCATGATATGAGCCACCTACAGAGATGTCATTACAATTGTGTCAATTCAACAGTATGTTCCTTAAAATCTATAATTATTTGTCTTCACTGAGAAGCAATTTGTGAACCTATTACTAGTCTGTTTGAAGTTAACTTGATAATTTCTTTTATGTTACATTAAACACCTGCCAGAAAAGTTAACAGTGTACACCTAGTAATAATGTTTTAAAATGAGAATCAAAGTCTATACCTACTTTTTAATAACTGGATAGGTTTCAGGGGTTTTTTCCTAACTTTCAATAATTTACACTAGATATTTAGAAATATTAGAAGAACAAAGAAGTATTACATAATCTATGGCATTAAGTTTGACAAATGAAGGGATTCTTCAGTGCAGTATGTTTTTACTGCAGCAAGTCTTACGTGTTTCAGTGATATAAGATCACATCCTAAAATGCTGGGGGGAGAATCACCAAACCCACCTTTTCCCAATAAATGTTGTATATTTGAAGACTGCATTTCAAATATAGGAGTATTTAACTTACAATGAAACATTCAGCTGAGATACCCTGTCACGGGGACTGAATCCAGAATCTTGTCCTGGTTTGGGTGAGAACAGAACTAATTCTGTTCAGTGATTTTACTTTTCAGCTCAGTTCTTCTAGCTAACTGCACTGTCTGAAGTCAGCAGCCTGTTTCCACAGGCAGTGTCTGCTGCTGGCAGTGATAACACCCCATGGTTAGAGTTACTACCAAGGATTGGTGTGCAGACCAAGGCCACTGCTGGATCTTGTGTACCACACTGGGGAGTGCAGGAAATAGAAAAGCCGCACCTGCAGGGAGGAGCGGACAGGGCAGGTGACCCCAACCTGTCCAACGAGGTATTCCATCCCATATATGTCATATTTGGTATAAAGCAGAGGGATCTGGAGGGTCTATTGCTCTGTGTGTTCCTGAACCTGGTACCAGAATCCAGCTCCTGAACACGGCTCCTGTCTGCTGAGGGGCCCAGTCTGGGACTCCCCTGGTGCCTGCTCCACAGCATCAGTGGTGATGGTGATGTAATTACCATTAGGAGGGTTGGGTTCAATACTGGTTTTGTATATATATGTACATATTCTATTGTTATTATTTTCATTAAAGCTGTTCTAGTTTCCTTTTCTAGTCACGAAATCTCTCTCCCTTATTCCCTTTCACTTCCCCTTTGGGGATGGGGCGGGGGGGTTAACAGAGTGTCTGTTACAGGTCTAAGGGGCCGCCCTGACCCTAAACCGTGACAAATCTCTAGATGAAAATTAATTTCTTCAGCTTGAATAACAGAGGTAGATCTGCCAGTTAAGGTGTGTTAGTTTCAGAAGCTTTATTCACTTGTAAGAGCTCGTTTGTTAGCATGTTGTTTCTACAAAATAGATATTAACAGAATTGACACCATAGTCACAGTTTACATCACTCAGTTTATCATGTGTTGCATTTAAAATCACTTTCAACTGTCAGTGCTCTTCTTAGTGGGAAGTCAGTATTTCTTTCAGTTAAAAAGCAGAACAACAAGTTGGTTTTTTGTTTTTTTTTGTGAGAATGGATGTAAAGTATAAAGGGATGAGAATTTGTGATGGGTAATACCAAGCAACTGATAAAGGTTGAGTTTGTATTATATAGTGGCTGACATTTCAGAAATGCCTTTCTGCATGTTTGCTATCCAGTTTTGAATCTCCATCACAAATGAGCTCTAGCAAACTTTGAAATTAACATTTTTTTCAACCTTTGTACTACAAAATTTAGGTAGAATTTTAGAATTTTGTCTTTGTCAATATAAATGAAACTCTCTACCACTGGCAAGTATCTTCCTTCAAGAAATTATGGTGAGACAGGTGATCAGAAATAATGCCAATCAGCTAACTCGACATAACTTGCTGCAAGATAAAACACTGTCTCCTTGCATTTCAACCTACCAACCAGTAGAAATCTGTCCACAGACTGGATTAGAGAACCCTTCTGGTTCTATCTGTAAGAAAAATGCCAGGATACAGTAGTGAGTATGAAGATGAAGAGGTGAGGAGTTCCTCAGGTGGGCATGGGTAGAGTCAGTGTTTATGAAGTTGAGGGTCAGCCCCTAGGGTTGGAGACCCTTGCAGGAATCGATGCAGTTGATGCAAATGAACAGCTACAATGGGGGCTTTTGTCTGCAGGATATCACCAGGTGGCTGGAGGTGGAAAAGCTGAGGTAAGGCATGCCTTTATCTGGACACCTATGTTCCCTGACACACAACTAGAACAGTGTTCATGTTAACACTCTTATTGTTACCAGCAACTGAGCACACTCATCTAGTAGTTCAAGTGCACTTCCAAAAGCACAAGCTTGCAATGGTTATGAAGAAGAAATTAGCCAAAGAACAGAAAGCAATTTCAAATTGCTTCTCTTTCTTGAAGACACTGGAAATATCTATCAACAAATGTTAATTACTTTGTCAAATAATACTTTATACTTTCAAGACACAAGGGATTTTTTTTACACCATTAAGGCATTGTACAGACAAATAACTGATAAACACCATTACTTATTAAATAGTCCAGTATAGTCAAGAATGAAAATGACATTTCTAATAAATGATAGGCACTTGAAGGATATTGTGATGATCCAAGTATATATTGTTTATTAAAATACTTTTTACTAATGTTAATGCTAACCAAGCAGTTATGCAAAGCACTAGAAAGAGTAAATTTCAATAAGTATTGATAACACAAAGAAAAAAATAATCTATTTTCTGCTGTTACAGATTCTGTACGTTGAGACAAGGTTGGTTAAAGAGATACAAAAAAATGTAACTATATTGTTGAAAAATAGATTCTGGAGGAAAAAAAATATCAAAAACATCCTAGGTGTCTTTATGTCTCTGTTTAAGGCTCAGAGCAAGCCCACATGAAACACAGAGCAGGATTCCCTTCAAGGGGAGGATAAAAGCATGAATAAGGACAAAAAAAAGAAAAATATGTCACCTGAGACTGGAAGTTAAAGACTATAACAAATGTAATGAATAACAGGAGAAAAAAACAGAAGAAAGGATTATTAAAGGAAGAAGGTTATAGAACTCTATACAAAACCCGCTCTGGGATGGCAATGGATTGCATGGCGCAAGTGGAGTCAGGCACATCCCTGCTGAGATGCCCTTGCGTCTCCCAGAGCCTGGGAAGGAAGAACATCCCTGAACTCCTGTTTCCCTGTTATATAGGGTACAGCAGAGAAGGGGAGGGAATAACAGCTACCCTCTGACTCCTCAGGGTCCCAGAGTCACCACCTGTTCCCCCCTACTCAGTCTGTTTACCCTTAAACCACAACACTTTGGTATTAAGTTAAAAATACAAAGTAGAAACTATTCAGAATATTCAGCTTAAGCTTGGTAGTTATACACAAGCCACCCTTTTCTTGAACATCTTCTTAAAGACGTCTTAAAATGTGTCTTTACTACATGACAACCATGAAAAAATAACCCTTAATTTTGTTGGGTCCTGGAAAAAGAAAGTCATCATTTAAAGCTATGCTTTAGAAAGATTTGATAAAGCTGCTTTTACAATCTTTTTGAATAAAGACCTTAGTGGAATACATATGAGAGACATCATTCTTGAGTATGTCTTTATGTACAACAGTCTGTACACAATTTGGTTTTGAAGCAACCAAGGATGTGAATTACTTAGAGAAGAACTGATCTGAAGACAACATATAGTACTGAGTTCTCTCACTATACATATTTTAAATTTAGATTTGAAACCTGCTCTTCAATACATTCAATTAAAGTTATAAGTTTTCTTTATTCCTTTATTACTCTAGCTTTATCTAGAAAAAGGGAATCCTGGTTTTGAATTAGTTTACCTGATATTTTCCAGCTTCTTCCGATTTGTCCCTTGATATGTTATTTCTATGCAGCTGATAAAGCCCCAGATTTATCTTCAGCGAAAAGATACTAAGAATAAACACTAAACAGTAATTTTATATATCATTCAAATATTTGTCTTACCAACCCTAAACCCTTAAAATTTATCCATTTTAATGTTTAACACCACTTATCAACTTCAGCCTGAGTTATCTTTTGACTGTATTGAAATTAATTGAAAAATAGTGGGAAGGAAGATATTACATAGAGTTTAATTTGAGTTCCTGTGAGTTAATTAAAGGCATAGATTAAATCTCAGTCTTGAGCAAAATTCCTATGAATAGGCTTGAATACATTCATATGAAAGTGAATTCCTTGCAAGTAAAAGATGTAGAACTGAGCACTGTTATTGTAAGATCTGAAAGTGTCATATTAATAAACCCTCTAAGAGTGTGTATCTCTATTGAAAAAAAAAAAAAGAAAAAAAAAAGTGGTAAAATATTTTTGATAAATGTAATAATATTAAAGTCCGAAGGTAAAAAAAAAAAAAAAAAAAAAAAAATTGTTCATAAATTGTAGAGGAATTCCTTGTTGATCAAGGAATTGCAGTGGCTCTTGAAGGATTGGACAACCCTGACTTAAAGCTTAGAGTAGAAATAATGGTATGAGATAGAGAGCAAGAGAAAGCACAGAACCTGAATAGAATGGGTTAACTGCAAGGGAGGTGTGCAGCTGGTATGTAGCCAGCTATAGTCAGCCAATCTGCATAAGGCCTGGCACACATAGCACGTAGGTGTTAACCAATAAAATCATTTAGATGTGCGCGTGAACGGCCTGACAGACTATATAAGCACGTACTTGTGAAGCAATAAACGAGAATGACATGTAGCCATACTGGTTTGAAAGTGTCGTTACTTGACTGGCTTCCCGATGGGTCTCTCTTCAATAAATCACATTAGAAGGATTTCAGATTCTGGGGAAGGGAGGACAACAAGGAAGTTTTTCATAGTGTCCTAATAGCTCCAGGTAGTTCACATATGATAAGTTCTTCCTAAAGTCTAATGAAGGAAGCTTTGTGCTTAATTCTTCATGTTATAATAGTGTTATTTTGTAATGTGCTATCAGTGCAGTATAATAATTAATGTAGCTATTATCTAATCACATAAATTTTACCACTGTGATTAGAACTAAAAATATTTTCAAGGGTTGAATTTATTATTCTGCTTTTGTTACAGAAAACCTATTCCATCTAAAGTAAATGCATTTGAAAATATTCTATTCCTGCTTTAAACTCTCTTACTATGTTCTTATAAGTAATACTTTATCACTTCTTTTTCAAATGTTAGACTATATTTCTCTACCTTCTACCCACCTATAAATGTTTATCTTCTTTTGTATTTTTCCTCTCATTTTGCAAATACCTGAGATAATTTGTCTTCAATTGTGACATAGTTTAATAAACACTAACTGGATATATGACAATAATGCAACTTATCATTATTAGTCTGTATTGCAATTGTTTTTTCTAGATTTCATCATGGTCTACATCAAAAATTGGCTCCAGTGAAAGCAATGTGTTTTCCTGAAAAACAGCCTTCCATTGCTCTGTATTTTCTCACATTAACCATATATTCACCTAATGTATATCAAAGCTTCTCCCTGTATGTTTTGCAAATGATTTGCAATACTTAAAATGTAAAATGGCAACCCTGGGTAAGTAAGTACTCCTTGAATAACAATAAAGATGTCTCCAAGGGAATTTATTTTTTTTTTTAATTTCCACTACTAGTAATGTGAAAATATGCTAATTCTTTAATAAAGAGTGACTGTCATGCAAAGGAACCTTTAAACTACAGAAAGTAACTTGTATAAGTTGATACAGTAGGTATATTACCTGTAATATATATGTAATACAAAAAATTCTTTCTCCATTTAGTGTAAGAAAGCTGCCACATTATTATATAGTTATAAAACTCAAGAAAAATAAAGTGCCTTGAATGTACCTGTAATCTGATATATTTTCCAAAATTATATCTCTTTTTAAGACAGTGCCTGTTTCTTTGCTGTGTATAATATTTTTCTAAACTGGAATCACTACCATAGTGTATAGGCAGAAAAATACAAACTTTCTTCAGATCTTATAAGGGAACATATATGTACAATATCTATAGAATATGGCATGGAACATAAAAGAATCGTATGTAAGAATCATTTACAACTATATTTATATACACATATGTCATTTGCCTGACAGAGCCCCGTGGACTTGCACTGGAGCAGTTTGCAAAGTCAAAAGTAGGTTTAAAAGTTCTCTTCCAGAGCCACACTAAGGACTTGCATTGAGAGAGTTTAAAGGTTAAATGAGATAGATTTTATTTATTAAAGTGACAGATACAATAGGTTTGGAATTGCCGTTGATAAATGCACTGACTGCAAAAGGAAAATCAAGCTCCAGTTAGTAACTTCCAGGTAACATCCAATTCAGTTAGACACACAGGCCTGAGTAATAGTGTTAATAATAGAACAATAGATAATAAAAGTTATACTGTATATTGAAGGCATGATTCTTACCAAGAAGGTATCCCTTTCTTGGGTGGAGGAAGAAGAGTACAGCCCGTCAACTGTCTCTGCTAGACGTTTTAGTCTTCTCCACCACAGAGTTGTATTCCTTTCGTGATTTTTATATCCTGATCTCGTCTGTCCCTGCCTTCTAGGTGACATTTAGCATGATTTGGGTGGAGAGTTGAGTAACATAGTCATATATGTTTAGCATGTACTTGCGGGAGAATCCAGAGTGGACTTCAATGCGGATCAATGTGATCTAAGGTGAAGCCGTTTATTCAAGCACACACACCACTTATATCATTTCTCTATCAGTACACGAGCTACATTACATTGCTATTGGCTACATGCCCTGTCCATCCGCCAAATTATCACTAATAATTGGTTAAAGCTACACAGCCACGTCTTCCTTATAAGGCAGTTGTTGACATCCTTGTGGTTTCTTACCCTGTTGTTGATATTCTTGCAGTTTCTGTGTTGTTCTAGCAGGCCTCAGCTTACTGTTATTGCAAGCCTGCTCTGCCTTGGCATGTCTCCACTTGCCCCTCAGGCCTGATTATACCAGGGCAAGCCCAGACATGTCAAGGCAATACTGAGTCTGGATGGACCACATATCCTTTCTTCTCAAGATGCATTACAACATGTACTTTTCTTATCTCAACCCACGAGTTTTACTTTTTTTCAATTCTCCCTATCCCACTGAGGGGAGTGGGAAGAGTGAGCAAGGGGTTATGTGGTGCTTAGTTGCTGGCTGAGGTTAAACCACAAAGCTTTTCTTTAAGGTTTTCTTCAAATATGGAACACAAATATTTACATCAGGCAATACGAGAGCTGTGAGGGCACTAGCAGTTCTGTATTGCCTTAAGTGGCCTCATCTGGGACCTCATCTGTGGTGCAGAAGTCCAAAAAAAAGGAGCAACAGTGCTTAAAAAGTGTGATAGACATACAAACACCAAGGAAGTAAAAAAGGTAGCATAAAGATTGAGAGAAGTTGCAGCTGCTTCTTAGTCTTCTGATATGATCTTATTTTCCTAAAGTAATTTTTGAATGATATAGGACAAAGATTAAATTTCAAGTATTAGAAGTCAAAAAAACTCAAAAAATGAATTATGGTTGTATCATTTGATTAAATACATACTGATAAAAGATATTTCTTTAAAGATGGCAAGCCTGATTTTGAATGAGATGATGTCCTACATCTTTCCCCAAATAAATTGTAAACCGTGGATTTAAGAATGAAATCACCATTGCAGATCTTTGGTATGTTTTTATAAAATAACATTTTCATAGAATCATAGAATCATTAGGGTTGGAAAGGACCTCTAGGATCATCAAGTCCAACCTTCATCCTAACATCTATCTATCCATTAGTCCAGAGCCTCAAGTGCTACATCCACTTGTTTTTTAAACACCTCCAGGGATGATGACTCTAGCACCTTCCTGGGCAGCCTGGTCCAGTGTCTCACCACTCTCTCAGCGAAGAATTTCTTCCTAATATCCAATCTAAACCTCCCCTGATGCAACTTGAGGACATTTCCTCTCGTTTTATCATTAGTAATTTGGGAGAAGAGACCAACACCAGCCTCTCTACAACCTGCTTTTAGGTAGTTGTAGAGAGCAATAAGGTCTCCTGTCAGTCTCCTCTTCTCTAGACTAAACAAGCCCAGTTCCCTCAGCCTCTCCTCATAAGGCATGCTCTTCAGACCCCTCATCAGCTTCACTGCCCTTCTCTGGACCTGCTCCAGCACCTTAATGTCCTTCTTGGACTGTGGTGCCCAAAACTGGACACAGTACTCAAGGTGCGGTCTCACGAGTATCAACTTACACAAGTTACTTTCTGTAGTTTAAAGGTTCCTTTGCCTGACAATCACTCTTTATAAATAAAATGTACACAATGGAGAGCTTTTCTAAGCCATTTTTTGAAAACATAACTAACTAGACTGCTGCTTGTAGACTCCAGCAATCTATTTCAAGTTCCTATAGACAAGTAAATATGTTTTTGCCTTTGCTATTGGGAGGCTGTGGCAGGTTCCAGGGCTGGGCTGGGCTGCCCTTGGTCTGAGCAAAGCTGAGCTGTGTTTACCAGGAGCCCTGTGGCCAAATGCCCCTCGCCCAGCCTGTCTGAGCTCCAGCTCTGAGTGCTACTGGGGAAGTGGCTGACAGCTCCAGGCAGTAACTGCTGGACAAATGGCCCCTGGGTGGTATTGGGTTCTGTGGGGCAGATTTTGCCCCTTCCCTGGGAGCAAGAGGAAAGAATCAGGTAGAGATAAGAAAGTGTACACAAAGAAATCCAAGTGACCAAGAAGGAAGAAACATCTACCGTGAATTCACACTGTTCCTGGTGAGGACCTTAGGATGCTGTTGAGTTACTGTGAGACTTCCCACATCTCTTCTTGAAGAAGACTTGACTTGTCAACCTTGGGACCTAGAGGGACTTTAGAAGGTTGAGCACACCACCAGATAAAATTGCTAGAGATTAGTATGTTTCTGTATGACCATTTTAAGGGTATTATTAATGCGGCTGTTCTGTAGAACTTGGACAAGTAACTGTACTATAACTGGGCTAATAATTTTCATTAGATTGGCAAGATCTTATCTAGATTCTTATCTACATGTACACGTATGTATGGTTTGTTTCCTTTTTTATAACAATATATTGAGTATAAAACTTTCATTAATTAACCATTATAGAAACACACTTGATTTTAGACAAAAGAATAGTATAATGTCCTTTGTTCATCCCAGCGAACCAGCAAGAACTACATGTATAGAACCACAGACCCATATAGGTTTCCAAACAGATTGGGAAGGACCTCTAGCACTAATCTACTCCAACTGTGTTTGAAGCAAGTTGCTTGTGTCCTTATGCAGTCATTCTGAATATCTCCAAGGATGGAGATTTCAGAGACTTTCTGGACAAATTGTGTTACTGTCTGACCCTTTTTCAGAGTAAAAAATTTTATATAATGTTTAATCAAGAGGAAGCATTTTTTACTGAAAATATATGGTTTGTAAATTTTACTTCCTCACCTGTTGGACTGTTTGAGGATTTGGAGAGAAGGCAAGGGGATGCAGAGGAGAATGAAAGAAGGTAGATCATAAAGAAATTAATACTATTCTCTGAGCTTTCCTTATATACCATTGTATATAAGGAAATATACCATTGTCAACTAAGCACCACATGTCTTCTCTTTTCTCCCCTGCTGAAATGAGGAGGAGAATCAGAAGAAAAAGGTAAAACATTGTAGATTGAGATAAGGACAGTTTAACTGTGACAACAGGAGAGAAGAAACAATTAAAAAAAAATATATATGTGTAAGTGAGTGATATGCAATGCAATTGCTCACCACCCAGAACCTAATTCTCAGCCTGTTCCTGAGCCACAATTCTCCCTTGCCTCAGAGCTCCCCCAGTTATATACTGAGTATGACATCATATGGTATGGTATATACCCTTGGCTAATTTGGGTCAGTTATGTTGGCCATGTTCCATCCCATCTTCTTGTGATAACTATGTTCTAGCTGAACCTAGGACATCTATGTGCCCCTGGACTTCCTGAAGCCCAAAGATGGAGACAGTACGCCAGATGTAATCTCACAGACTGAATACAAAAAAAACAGACTGTTTTTTTCCTTATAAAAGCATACTACTGACTTGTATTCAGCTTCTTGTCCACCGAGATAAGGTCAATTTTTGTCCATATGCTTTCTATTGGGCTGGTCTCCAACCATACAGCTGTACAGTTAGTCTGTTCCAGATGCTAGTCTCTGGATTTGCATTTGTTGAACATCGTAAGTTTTCTGTTAGCCTAAATCTCTATCCCACTTAATAGCAGTTCTGTCATTGAGCCCTGCCCTCTGGACTGATAATTCCTGTCCATTTCCCTGAAGTGCACTTTATTTTTTCTTCTAGGGCATTAATAAAGACATTAAATAGTATTGACTGGAATAGTGTTAATTGTTGACAGATACCACTAATGGCCGGCTGCCCACTGGACTTCATACCCTATCAAAACCCTTTGAACATCTGGTGTTGTAATCTACTCCAACAGTTCATGCTTTAACTATTTCTGTGTAAGTATGCTACTATATACACATCAAAAGTCTTGCTGAAGTCAAGGTAAATATCTTCTGCTCTCTCCTGATCCATAGAACCAGTCATCTCATCATAGAAGGCTGCTGTCAGGTGAGTCAGGAACAGCTGTCTTTGGTAAATCCATTCTGTAGGCTCCCAATCCCCTTCTGGTGGCTCAGATAGGCTTGTTAGGATTTGCATTATAACCTTGTGGGGGATTGGAGTGAGACTGACCAGTCTATAGTTCTCCATAACCTCTTGACCTTTGAAGATGCGTTTCATTTTTCCCTTTTCCCACACATCAGGATACTCCCCAAATTTCCATGATCTTTCAAAGATGGCAAAGAGAACTGCAATAACATTGCCCAACTACCCAGCCCCTCTCAGATGCATCCCATCTGGTCCCAGGCTTGTGTATGTCCAATTTGTTTGAGTGCTCCCTACCTCTATCTTTTGCCCTACATAATTCTTCACTTGCATAGCTCTGATTGTAGGTTCAAGACTGGGAATCCTGAGGTCAAATATTTCCAGTCAGATGTTATTCTGATTACAAAATAAAACTTACCTGTCTCTTAAGCACATCAGAGAAATCATAATTAACAGTTGATCTCTCATATCTTTTGCCTGTATTCCATTTAAAATGACAAAATAATTGTTTGATTGAACAGTGCCACATTATACACACAAGTAAATTTTGGGAAAAAATGTTTAATAAAGTAATTAGAGCAATTTCTCACTGTATCAGATATGTAAGCTGTCAAAATATTTTAAAAGCTGGATAATATTAAAAAAGAAGAGTCATTACACTTATGACTTTCTCCACAGGACTCTACACTATGTTGTACAGGTTGGAGTAATTTAAAATGTATAATTTTTAAACTACAATTTTGATGTAGTCATTACAAATATTTCCTTACACATGAATATATTTTAGCTCCACAGTAGAGTAATGAAAATAAACATTAAAAGATCTATTCATTGTTTTATTTATTGCCTATTTAGACACAGTAGTGGACAAATAATTGTAGTGTTTATTAGGATTCTTCCTTCCTTTTATCAGAAAGAAAGTTCATGTTTTGAAAGCAGACTACCAAGAATATATGTTATTTTTTTTCTAGCTAAACTTTCACCATATTTAAGGATGTCTTCTTCTTACTACCTTTGAAATAATTGCCATCTGTATCTTTAAGTGTTGTTCAACAAGATAATGTATTTGTGAAGCTATCTTTGTTTACTTCTCTGGACAACGAGTCTGATTTGTGTTATGATTGCTGGTTTGTATGTAAAATATGCTTATTATGATAATGCTTACTTATCTACTACTTTCCATCTGAAGATCTCAAGTGGTTTACAAAGGACACGAATATCATTATCCCTATTTTATATAGGGACATATTTCTGTGAGAACTATTTAACTCTAGAAAATTGCATAAAGGATGTTTTTAGATTGCTTATTAGAAAGATGACAAAGAAGAGGAGAAAAAAGAATAACAAATATGTTGTGCCACCAGACTGAAAAGTAATTTGTTTTAATAAGACCTGGAAAGCCTCCCAGGACAATTTAATAGAGACGTGAGGAGTTGGAAGTTAAAAGGTTTCTAATTTACACATTGAGACAGCAACTTAGAACACTTCATAATGCTTCCTTTGGACAGGCTGGATCAATGGGACAAGGCCAGTGGTATGAAGTATAACAAGGCCAAGTGCTGGGTCCTGCACTAGGGCCACAACAACCCCATGTAATGTTACAGGCTTGGGAAAGAGTGGCTGGAAAGCTGTCCAGTGGAAAAAGGCCTTGGGGTGTTAGTCAACAGCACCTGAACATGAGCCAGCATTGTATCCAGGTGGCCAAGAAGGCCAACAGCATCCTGGTTTGTGTCAGAAATAGTGTGGTCAGCAGGACCAGGGAAGTGATTGTCCCCCTATATTTGGCACAGACGAATATCACAGAAATACTTATAAAACAAGTGAAGTAAACAACACCAAGTAATGTTTTCTGAAATTAAGCTTAGGGGCTTCTTAAGATAATGCCAAGAACTTTAAAGAGTAATCTCTAAAGCTGCAAAACATTTACATTTCTAAAAAAAAAAAAAATAATTGTAAATTTCAAGGGGGTTTTATAAGAACAATTAATCACAAATTGAGTTCTGAAAGCTCACAATCATTTGTCCTGTTCTGATATCAAAAATCATGCTGTCATAAACTGTTTAAACTCTGGGACATCTTATAGCAAAAAGATGCTAGCATGAAACTTCTCAGTTTCTCTTTTTCTAGCTACCAATGAATTTGTAACAAGCTGATTGCCTACTTACTTTTCCAGTGAAAGTATAAGATTCTTATGAGCAGAAAAGCAAAATTCCAAGATAGAAAATGAAATTTGAAAACATAATCACAACAGAGTACATGCAGCAGAAAATATTTTAGAAAGTTATGTTCCACTACAGTGGGAAAATGTTGGACCATCCAAAAGGCAAATATTTACTTTCCTATTTGTAATAAGCTAGAGAAGAGATACAGTTTGTCAGAAAATTTTAGAAGTATGTTTATTTTCTTCTCTAGTATTTAAAAAGAATTAGCATGATAAAAGTATTTTTCCTTCTGTGATACTCAGATCCTTATTTTGCCTATCTGATTCATGCAACACAATACTGCATTCCAGTACTCCCAATTACATTTTGAGGATATTGTAAAATAAGTTCATTGAAGATTGTGGTCTGCTTTTAGTGACTTGCTGTTCTTGTTAATGATTAACAATATCAATTAAGAAAAAAGGAAAGGTGAAAAATAGCAATTAATGAAGGCTGTAAGTTCTCTAGGAATAAGGCTATTTTAATTCACATTTCACTGAAACCAGGTTAAGATAAAATGTGAATTCATCATATCCATAGCAGTCAACACAGTTATAAACTTGAGTTACATGGGTGAAGAAATGGAAGAAATCATGTTGCCTTCTAGAAAAAGATTACATCAGGAAAGTCTCTTTCCTTCACACACTCATGTTGTTATTTCCCTCTAGATGATCATACAGGTTTCAGACCTTTCTCACATTTCTTCTGCTCTTTCAGGAATACATTAACCAAGTTCTCTTGCAGGATGGGGAGGAGAGACTATACCAGCATATCTTTAAGCCCAAAACTCACTCTATTCTCCCCTGTGTTGGGGGCTGACATGTTAGGCTCGATATTAACATTAAAATTGCTCTGTACATACACAAGCTTCTCATTGTTACACTAGAAGCCATGTCTTGCATTTAACTGATTTGTAAACAATTCCTTGACTAATGTAATGTAAAACCCCCCTCCCCACATTTTTTCACTATCTGGCATTCTGAGGAACATACCTTTCACTGCCTTCACACTGTGTCAGACTGTATATTAAAAATATATGACATAAATATCTATACAGGTTTATTTTGTGTGTCTCATGGGCTCTTAAATGAGACTAGACATGAAAATAATTAATCAGTTTGGGATGAAAGTGATTTATCTTACTGAGGTTTCTTTCAGATTTTCCTACAAACTAATTAGTATCCAGTAGCTATTTTTATCCAATTAAATTTCTGGATCAAAAAAAAAACTTGGGAAATTTGGAAGCTATTCTGAATATAAACAGTGGTTAACTGGGGAAAAAAAAAAAAAAAAAAGAGGCATTGTTTTTTTAAAAATGAGCCAAAAGAGCAGGGATAGCTCAGCATGACTTCAATGGCAGGCCAGAAATCTATCTTAATAAGCATATCAAACAATCATGATTATAATCAGACATAGCATGTGTTCAGGATATTGCCATGTCCTATAATACTTGTGCACATAGGTAGCCCCTACTGCACAGGGTTTTGGTTTGCTTGATCCATTTAGGGGGTGCCTCACAGGAAAAGAGTTAGAACTGTTTGGAGTGTCTACCCCTTTCTATAAAGCTCAAGTGTCTCTGCCTTTCTGTTTCTTTCACATCCGAGGAATACCTATGCACTACATTTGTTTGAATTTCCTAACTTGAGCTTGATTCACACGCAAAGAAAACCCTAATAGACCCTGGACAACTTTGCCTTTAAGTAAGATCCTTTTACCTTCCTCTCTGGAAAATGAACTGTGTCATGCTATGACTGCCTTTTTCTTCTGTGTCCTGAATACCAACTCATTCATCCTCCCTGAAAGCCTGCAACTGTCCTAGAAAATTATAGAGGCCAAACCTAGGTTTGCATGATGGCACACAATTAAGTACACTGTTTAACACTAACACATTACCAGATTTTGGGTTGATGCCATTCATGTTCACCCCAAAACTAAAAGCGTTTATAAGCCCTCTTTTTCACCACTTTTTGTGTTTGCCTTACTCCTAAGTTTACAACAAGGGCATGGGTAGCAGTGACTATGCTGGGCAGGGCTATTCCTTTCATGTTCTGTTGTAACACCAGTGGGATTTTCCATCAGGTGAACAGGTTTGACCATGTCAGCTATTGCTATCTTCCTCAATACAGAGTCTGTAAAGACTAATAAAGAGTTAAAAGGCAAAATTCTTGAAGATTTCCCACTCTATACATTTTTAACTCTCACATAGTCTTTTCTGTGTCTCTAAAACCCTATGTTGCTAAGGGCAATGGAAAGTGAAATCAAGATATTGAAGCTTTTAAAGTTGCTAAAATGTTGTCTATTATCTTAAAGAAAACTACATTTTAAACCTATTTTAACTTGTCATATGCTGTAATTGTCTAAAGTGGCTTATGATTTATTGAATCTTATACTAATGGAAACTATCTTTCCATGTACATGCACACTTATATATACCATATCATAAATGTGCATTTTTGTAAAATAAAATGATGAATTTAGATTGTTCAGGTTGATGACTATTGTTGCCTAGTGAAACTGAATGTCATACTAGGCACTGTATATTAAAAATATCTTATTTTTCTGGGTACTCATGGAACAACTAGCATGCTCTCAGGTATATTTGAAAGGTGTGTTTGTGGAGGGAAAAGGGAATGATTCAAAAGTAAGTGGGCTACAAGAGTGTTAACATAAGAACAAAAAATGGTCACAAGAGACTTGAAACAAATATAAACTTTACCCTGGTGATGTCATGCTAAAGAAAATATAGAATGTTTCTTCTTGGGTTTAGTATTATTCTTATATAGCCTTGAAATTGTAAAAGTTTTAATTTTTTTGCTTCAGGGCTATCTCTAAATCAGAGAAAATTATAGTTCATGAAATTTTCACATTCAGTTCTCATCACTAATTGGTTCAAAAATTTTGTACTCTTAACATCCAAAGAGTGATTTAAGGGAATTACACTGAATTTGTATGTAAGCCTATAGTAATGAGGAACAATGAACTCAAATTTTGTTTTAAAATATCTCCTTAATATATTCAGCAGAAAAAAAAGATTAAAATCCGCATCTGTAGATTTAATTTATGTGTACTGTCTTCTTCTGAAATGAATTTTTAGGCTTACTTAGTTAATATTGATTTAGTTTATAGTTGTATTTTGTGTCCTCTAACAAGAGAATCAAATAATATCTCTGTTCTTCTGGTCACCATTTAACATAATACAGTGTTGGTATTCCTAAATATATAACCAAAATTCCAGTGACGATTGCTTGGATTTATCTTCCTTTGTTTAAGAGAACATACTTAATTGTACTCTGTTGTATGTGCAGTTAAAAACAAGCATTGATTTTATAGTCACTGTTAATATGGTGTGTATTCGTAGTAATTGATATTTTAATATTGCCATAATTGATCAGAATTATGCATGAGCATTTTTACATGTGTTAGGAGCTCTTACAATACTGGCCTCTGTCTAGACTGTATTTTTTCTGTCACTTTTTTGACACTACTTTCCTTTTGAATGTATGAGGAAAAAATCTTTGTGCTTTGATATCTACAATGGACAGCAATTGTAGCTTCAACATCGATGCACAGAAAGGTATAAAATTTCTGTATTTGATTAAATGATTTATCAGCAACTTCAAGCATTTAAAAATCGTAAGGTAGCTGTGGTGAGTTAATGCTGCCCACCCATCACCCCTTATCGAATGCAAGACAAATAAACTCCAGCTTTTTTTAACTTGAAAAAAAGTAAATCTATGTGGTGGCAGACATCATTCTAGATGGTAGGACAAGTAGATAATGTAAGTAACAGCTCTGCTTTTAAGTATTAAAAGTATTGAAATTATGGAAGCACATTATTACTGTCCTGTTTCTAGTTAACCAAATGTAGATTGAGCACGGCCATCTGTGTTTTGTTGGACTGAGGTCAAGGAACAGGGAAGGTTGTGCAGAGTTCTTGATTTAGTGTCTGACTCAGTGAGATGATGTCAAGGCTAAGTATTCATGGGGTTTGTCAGAGCACAGCATGCAGGTGAACTCTATACCTTGTAAAGATTATTTAGAGGCCTATGTTTGAAATGCATAAATTCTGACAGACAAATTCCAGCATTCACTTTTTAGCAGCTCGCATTTGCACATGAGAATTGGTGGCCAGGTGCTATGGGAATTATACCGCACTTACTTCATGTGCCTAACTTCCTCAGAAGGAACATTAACAGTGCACCTTAAAGATGCCCATAGAGTCCTGGACTGCAGAGATGTGCTCCCACCAGAATGGCATCAAAGTTTTTCTTCTCAGCTTCAAATCCCTTTTCTGCCTTATTCTAATGTTCTTTACATGTTTGTTTGAAAGATTGTTGGGGTCCTTTAGCCTGAAGGAGAGAAGGCTCTGGGGAGCCCTTGTGGCCTTTCAGTATGTCATAGTTAGAGGGGCTGGGACCTGTTTATCATTATATGGGTAGAAGCAAACCTGTGTATTCTATACCCCCTAT
>JAAGNO010030308.1:0-33264 GCA_033439905.1 Ceryle rudis
GTTCCTCAGCTCCAACCTGAACCTGCCCTGGGGCAGCTGGAGGCTCGTTCCTCTTGTGCTGTCCCTTGTTCCTTGGGAGAAGACACTGACCCCATATGTCTCCAACCTCCTGTCAGGGAGTTGTTATGGGATGGGCTGGACCATTGCTGTGTCCAGTCCCATGGAACAAAACACCCATTTCATCAGTCTGCCTGCCTGTGGTTATGGCTCCTGGTGTCAGGTTTATTGAACACTTCAGGGTCCTTGGCCCCTCCACCTCCCATATGCATTCCTCCCATATGCATTCCTCCCATATGCATTCCTCCCACTCCTCCCTTGCCTCCAGCACGGCTCCACCATCAGCATCTCTGTCAAATGTGAGTCCCATTTTTGTCCTCATGCACTTTCCCCCTTCCTCACTTCTTCCTCCTGCTCCTTGTCTCTCCTGTAGCTCTGGAGCTGCATTTGAGCAATTCCGTGTCAGTAATCAACCTGGCCTGGCAGGTCACTGGTACCTCATTGGAGCTAAACCCAGCACAACCAAAGCTGTCGAGACCAAGGCACTCTCGTATGCCATGCAACCTGCTCTCTCGGGTGGTTGCTCAGACTCTCTTGGACTGCTGGCAGGTTTTATTTCCCAGTTCAGTAGCATGTGATGCACGTGTCCACTTCTGCTCCTAGGTGTGACCTCATTGCCTACAGCTCAGTAATTTCCATGCTAACGCATGGGCACGTACACAGGTACCTCCCGGCCTGCGACCTCGCTTTGACAGGCAAGAACTTGGTTTTCTTCTCCCTTTTTCAAGGACAAGGGGACGAATTTGTTCCCAGGCTTGGGGACAGCTTAGGCTACACCCTACCTGAGGTTGTGAAGTCCCAGCCATGGCTGCACAATCCCTCTGCACCACAGACCTCCTGCACCCCCTCTTCAGCACCATGTGAATAATTCATCACATGCACCAACACTCCTCTCTTTCTGTTCTTGAATTAGCCATGAGCAGATTGCGGCTTTCTCGGATGAATTTGTAACTTGGAGCCGATCCTGTGAACAATTCTTAGGCTGTAGCTCCATCACAAGCAGTAAGCAGCTACAAGCACAAAAGCTGCTTTGCTGGCCCCACCACGTTTGCTCCAGCTCTGAGGCTTCAGTGGAGGAACATCCTATGGGAGGGGATTCCCACCCATAGGATGCTGTCCCAGGAGATGCTGCTCCCACTCCTGCCCCTCGGGCTCAGCGCAGCACTGGGGACTAGCAGCGATGAGCATCCCCCACAGTAACGCTGCGCTTTCAGTCAGCGGATCTCAGGCAGCATAAACCCACTAATGAGACTCCGAAGACTGCGCCAGTTTCACAAGCTATCTCAGCCCACTCCCAAACAGGCACATTCAGGGAAAGGACAAGGAATTGAGGTTCCAGTGTATTCTGCATGAGGTAGAGTGATGGGAGAGGATGGCCAGAGGTGCTGCTTACTGGTGCTTTCCCTGGGGAGTGCCTACACCCAGCAAATGTTGTAAAAGATCTCGGGTAGGCTCATCAGTGGTGAAGTGCTTCATTTTTTCCTCCCCATGCACCAAACACCAGCTGCATTTTTTGAAGAAGTCTAGGGAAAAGGAATATGCACTTGCTCACCCGCATCAGGGCTCTCTTTTTACAAGCGGGCGTTGCTGACCACACATAAATCCCACACGATGGTGTCCTACGCGACAGGAGGTGGATTTGCTGTGGAGAGCTGAGGACGAGAGGCTCGCCGGCTGCGTGCCGACTGCTGTGGAGCACACGGTGTGACTGCACACCCTCTGCTCCACCAGCCGGTGATAAAAATACATCTTTTCTTAATACAACATGTTTTCTTCACGACTCACCAGAGGAGCAAAAACCATCGTCATAATAATGCACTAACCTGTATATTTATTTCCGATATCTGACCTATCAGGCAACTGCTGAATTACTTCTCTAATTAGTTTTCCCATTTGTGAAGGATATGACCTTCCTCCTCAGAGAGATACGTACAAATGAGAAACTATTTCTTGCAGGCAATACCATGAACACAGTAGTCATATCCAGGATAAACAGGGATACCAAATTTTGCTATTATAGCAGAAATAAAAACATTTTCCCTCAAGTCTTAACAGATTTTCTCCATTTCCAAAATGGGGAAAAAAAAAAAAAAGGTGTATGAATATAGTCTGTTCTGACTCCCAGTCAGGGCTGTGTAAATCAGTGTGGTCAAGAGGGCATATTTGACTCCAAATTTTTTTCATAAGTGTGGCTATTAACTCCAAAGAAATCCCCAAATCAAATGCCCCACTCGTATCTTGCTGCTTGCAGAATCATTTCAGGTTCAGCCATGTGGCCGGGCCATGACAGCCCCAGCAGTAGGCCCCAGACCAGCAGCCACCCTCCTGGCCGTGGCTCTTGTGTTGGTGGTTGCCGTGGCTGACCTCCAGGGACAACCAGAAAAAGCTCTCGAGGGTGAACATTCACCCAGACTGCTTTTCCCTTCCTCAGCGTTGAATCTCCTGCTCTCAAGACCTGCTGAGCATCCATGCCTCATGCCACCAGACCTTCCACTCTGCAGACAGGATGAAGCGTCTCTTGTACAGGGAGACCTGGTTGAGATCACTCCCTGGGTGGCTGCACTAGCAGAGGTACCACCTGTGCAACCCCTTCCCTTGAACTATCCTCATGAGAGACATTATTTTGTGCCATGTAGCAAAGCGCTGTGGTGGGAATGGCCGTGCACCTGGGAGGATGGGGACAGCACGTCACACCTGCCTCTTCTGCATATTCGGGTATTTGCTACCTTCTGGGACAGCTTTATCAAGGATTCTCCAGACAAGCTCCATCCCATCCCTTACCCAAGCTGGCTTGCGGCACAGAGCATCCTTGAAACCGGGAAGGGGAAGTATTGCCCCTGCAGCCCCCAGCTGCTCACTGGGACCTGCTCTCACCCAGCTCCAAGAGCTCAGGGACTGAACATTCGTAGAGGTACAAAAAGCCTCTGGTCCCACCAGAGGACATGGGGAGGACTAAGCTGGTATTATTTCCTGTGGTTATTTCCTCCACACTGAGGAAATTACCAGACCACACATGGTAAGGCGGTGGCCGTCTCGCCCGCTGGAACACTGCCAGCAGGGCACACAGGGGCACATGCAGAGGGGCAGAGGGTCTGCAGCCCGACAGGCACCCAACGCCCAGGGAAGAACAGGAAACCCAACAAGGGCTTTCTGCTCTCCCCTGTGTGGTGGCATCCCCCCTTGGAAGGACCTCAGCCATGGTGTCCACATGGCAGAAGGTCCCATCCAAGCTGGAGTAGATGTGGGAGCCCAGAAGGGGCTTCCACGGCAACATGCAGCTGTCCAGGTCACAGGCTCCAGCGAGAGCATGAGCCTCTCACCTGCAATGAGTGGATGCTCTAAGAGCAGCTGCGTGCATGGTGAGCAGATCACAACCTGCTCAGATGGGTGGCAGCGTTGCAGGATGAGGTAGAAAGGCTAAGGAGCATCAGGGATGCCGAGATCCCAGTTGCCCTTGCAGAACAGGTACGATGCCCTGCAAGCGTGAGGAAATGATCAGTGATCTATTTTGCCACTTAGATGTGCACAAGTCTATGGGACCAGATGGGATCTACCCAAGGGTACTAAAGGAGCTGGCAGAAGTGCTCACCAAGCTGCTCTCCATTTTTTATCAACAGTCCTGGCTAACTGGGGAGGTGCCAGTTGACTGGAACCTTGCAAATGTGATGTCCATCTATAAGAAGGGCTGAAAGGATGATCCTGGGAACTACAGACCTGTCAGCCTGACCTTGGTGCCAGGGAAGGTTATGGAGAAGGTCATCTTGAGTGCCATCACACAGCACATACAAGACAGCCAGGTGATCAGGCCCAGTCAGCCCATGGGCTTACAAAAGGCAGGACCTGCCTGACTAAGCTGATCTCCTTCCACAACAAGGTGACCCACCTAGTGGATGAGGGAAGAGCTGTGGGCATTGTCTACCTGGACTTTAGTAAAGCCTTTGACACTGTCTCCCACAGCATTCTCCTTCAGAAACTTACGGCACGAGGCTTGGATAAACACACTCCGCACTGGATAAAAAACTGGCTGGATGGCTGGGCCAGAAGAGTGTCAGTGAATGGAGCTAAATCTGTCTGGCATCCAGCCACCAGTGGTGTTCCCTGGGGCTGGGGCTCAGTGCTGGGGCCTGTTCTCTTCAGTACCTTTATTAATGCTCTGGATGAGGGGATGGAGTGTGCCCTCAGTAAATGTGAAGATGACACCAAGCTGGGTGGGTGTGTGGCTCTGCTGGAGGATTAGGAAGCTCTACAGCAGGACCTGGACAGATTAAATCAGTGGGACAAGGTTAATTGCATGGGGTTCAACAAGGCCAAGTGCTGGGTCCTGCACTTGGGTCATAACAACCCCACGGCAACCTACAGACTTGGGGAGGCGTGGTTGGAAAGCTGCAGATTGGAAAAGGCCCTGGGGGTATTGATCGATAGTCGACTAAACATGAGCCAGCAGTGCGGGCAGGTGGCCAAGAAGGCCAATGGCATCCTGGCTTGTATTAAAAAACACTGTGGCCACAGGAATAGGGAGCTGACTGTCCCCCTGTACTCAGCACCTTGAATGTTGCAGTTCTGGGCCCCTCTCTATAAGAAGGACAGAGAAGTGCTGGAGCGTGGCAAGAAAAGGACAAGGCTGGTGAAGGGCCTGGAGCACAAGTCCTGGGAGGAACAGCTGAGGGAGTTTAATCTGGAGAAGAGGAGGCTCAGGAGAGACCTTCTCGCTCTCTACAGCCACCTGACAGGAGGTTGGAGCAAGGAAGGGCGCAGCCTCTTCTCCCTGGGGACGTGAGACAGGAGCAGAGGGAATGGCTGCAAGCTGTGCCAGGGGAAGTTCAGGGTGGATATCAGGAAACATTTCTTCACTGGAAGGGTTCTCAAACATTGGAATGGTCTGCCCAGGGCAGTGGTGGAGTCACCATCCCTGGAGGTATTTAAATGGCCTGTGGACCTGGTGCTCAGGGACATGGTTTAGTGGTGAGCTTGCAGTGTTGGGTCAGAGGTTGGACCAGATGATCTTGAAGGTCTTTTCTAACCAAAGACATTCTGTGATTCTGTGTGTCAGAGCTTTTCCTGGGGAGCCCTCAAACGTGAGTCAGGTTGATGATGTGGGCTTGGCTCTGTGAAGATATTTGGGGCCATGCACAAAGCGCTGGCAGAAGACTCAGCCCTATCCTGAACTATGAACTAAGTGACTCCAGCTATGCAGCGGGGGCTTTGTGAAAAATTCAATCTAAAGATGGCTTGGGTTGTGCATGTCAAGTTCCTCCCACACATGCAGGACATAGCCGTTTTCTGGAAGGACTGGGGAGCTCCAGCAATGAGTTGTGTGCTGAAGATCATTTCTGATTGAATTGTTCAAAGCTTAACATGACCATGTAAAACATACGTCCCACAGGCCAATAAAGAGGCAGAAAAGAGACTGGTAGAAGAGTCCTGGAGCTTTGTCACTGGAGTGCTCCACTCAGTTGTCCTCATGGAACTTGCCACAGGTCAAGGATCTGATGCACCTGGAAGAAATCAATATGAAACCCGAGTGGGTCAGGGGGGATGAATCATGGCAGGAGTGGAGGCAAAGGGGACAGGAAGGGTGCTGGGCAGCAGGGAACAAGGGTGGCTTTGCTGGAGGAATGCAGCAGGGCTGCAGTGCCAGGTTTTGCTGTGGCTTCATGCTTATCATTAAGACGAGACAGAAAAATAGGAAATAAACTTATTTTAGACAAAACACAGAATCACAGAATGGTTTGGGTTGGAAAAGAACTGTAAAGATCATCTCATTCCAGCCCCCCCTGCAGTGAGCAGGGACATCTTCAAGTAGAATACGTTGCTCAAAGCCCCATCCAACCTGACCTTGAGCATTTCCAGTGGTGGGTCATCTACCACTTCTCTGGGCAACCTGGGCAAGGGTCTCACCACCCTCACAGTAAAGAATTTATTCCCAAGATCTAATCTAAATCTCCCCTCTTTCAGTTTAAAACTGTTAGCCCTTGTCCTACACTTGTTATCCCTTGTCCTACACTCCCTGGTTAACAACCCCTCCCCAGCTTTCCTGTAGGCCCCTTTAAGTACTGGAAGGCTGCAAGAAGGTCTCCTCAGAGCCTTCTTTTCTCTGGGCTGGACAATCCCAAGTCTCTCATGCTGGTATTTCCTTTAAAACATGAGATGGATAAGTTATTGTTGTGTTGTGTTGTGTTTTGTTGTGTTTTGTTTTTTAAAGGGAAAGCTGAAGACTAGGGCTAAAAGTAAATTCTACTTCTTTTCATGTCGGCCTTTGGTTCCACTTTACTTCCAGAAACCAAGAACCTAGAAATTGGCAGTTATCCTTTGGAAAACAGAAACAGACATAAAATGCTTCTTTTATGTGCGTGGTGTTCTCCATTTAGAAATGACAGAAAAAGCAGGGATAGGTGAGAACAAGAACATAACAGATGGATGAACTGCCTCCTAATTGGTTTTGAACTAGGAGAAGTTTTGAACTAGGAGAAGTTTTGAACTAGGAAAAGTTTTGAACTGGGAAAAGGTGGTACTACATTGAAGAAGAAAAAAAAATAGGAAAAAAAGAAAAATAGGAAAAAGTTATTTCACTCCCATTTAATAATACCATCAAAATAAGCAACAATACTAGTTGCTAATAAACAATATTAGTAATAAACTTATTGGTAATTACTATTAAGTAATGATAGCATTAAAAGAAGGAACTTCTCATACAGAGTGTGAAGGGTGCAGTTGTTATTTTTTTCATTATTTCTCAGGAAACTCTATCAGGGTTTTGGGGGGTTTTTTTAATGTTTTGTTTTCTTTTGTTTTGTTTTTCTGGGAAATTTTTCATGCTGGAGAGGAATCAGACTTTGAACCCTTTCTTCCAGTTCTTCTCCCCGAAGGCTCATAACTGGGAAGGAGGATGAGGAACACTGGGTTTTCATCATCTGCCTGCTGGGTTCCCCACAAATACAGAGGCAAAGAGTCTGAGCCTGCAGCAAGGGTCTGTATTTCAGGGTGAACCAACAGAAGGTGTAGTGGAGGAGAGGTGTCTGACCCCTTCACCCTCTCTTAACATCAGCATATCATGGTCTTTTTGTGGTCCATGAAGATGCATCAGCAGACGCAAGGCAGGTTGAAGTGCTCTCTGGAGGTGCCTGGGTCCTTGCTTTGATGGCATAAGAGGCTGATGATGATGAGCTCAGATGTGGATGTCCAGACATGAGCTGCTGGGCTGGAGGACATTGCTTTTACTGCACGTACCTTTGGGTAGATCTCAAATGTGTTCCAGCTGGCTGTTAATGTTCTGCTTAAAACAACCCATCTTCTCCCATCTTTTGGGGCAGCTCAGGAAAACGGAGTGAACAATGCGTAGGGAAGCTTCCCAGGCATGCACCATGAGAAGGGACCATCACAGGCACTGCTGCATCTCCAGGGACTGGCGGGGTAGGGATCATTAGGGTATGGATGACTAGACCATCCTGCCATCAGGGGCTGGCTATCATCTGCAGCTTGTTGTTAGCCATATAACTAAATATGACTTGTCATTGTCGTAATTCTTTCAAGTGATGATGAATAAGAAAGAGGAAGAAAGAGACATGTAGAATGGTGGCAGATTTATTCAAAGGGAAGCTTTTCAACAACTACATTGTTGCTGTAGCAGTATCAACAAAGATGGTGGGTTTTTTTCCTAAATACAGGGATTTTTCCTAATATGACCAAATTCCATCTGCTCTACTTAGAGAGAAATGTAAAAAAGACTATTGAGAAAGGAAGAGTCTGAAATATCGATTTGTGGAGTCGGTTTGTATGGTATTCTAAAGCTTTTAGTATTTCTAAAGGAAGATCACATTTCTGTTCAAGCAGTTTTTCCAACAATGGAAATAATTTGCTACAAAAATCAACCCCTTCTGAACTTTCCCTCAGCTCTGGAGTTCTGCGATGACATGACTCAATGCTATTTTCAATTATCTCCCTTTGACAATGAAGCGCAGCATTGTCCTTTATATCAAGGTTTTGACAAGAGCCTTCACGCTTTCACGCTGCAGTTGCAATTCAGATGTTTTCTTTTGCTCCTAATTTTTTAATAGACTCTTCCACTGTGCCCATCTCAAAATGAAATGAATCTAATTTAGATTCAAACAAATCAAAATGAGACTTTAAAGCCTTTTTCTTTTTTTTTTTTTTTGTTCTGAAGGAATACAGCATCAAGACAGATCTTTGAACACAAAGGAATCCCCAGGAAAGGAGATAATTTTGGCAACAGATTGTGCCACGTTCAGAGGATGAGACCCTGGAGATGTGACAAGCCACTGCTTCGGTCTCTACTGATAGACATTGTGGAAATATCTGAATCAAATGCCACTATTCCGATCTAGGAATTATCACCCTTTTTTTTTTTTTTCACCAAGAAGGTCCCTGAATGAGGTAGACTGGGAGTTTCTGTCTCTGATTCCCAGTTCCAGCTGAGTGAGCCTTAGGCTGAGTCCTCAGCTAACCCGGGGAGAGGTCATTTAGGGGAGAAATTCAAAACACCTCTGGTTTATGTTGCACTGTTTTTACTGCAGTGTGCAAATACTTGAAAAGCATTCATGAAGATGATGCAGCAGATCTATACCCAGTAGTGGCAGATGGTAGAAAAAGAGGGGAAACAGATGCAGACTGGGAGCTTCAGTTTGGACAGGAGGAAAACCTCCTTTACCAAGAGGCTGGCACAGCACTGGTAGATAGCTCCAGTGGGTGGAAACATTTCCTGTCTTCAAGGTTGACCTGCTGTTTGAAAATAGTCCTGTTTAGAATCACAGAATCATTATGGTTGGAAAGGACCTCTAGGATCATCAAGTCCAACCTTCATCCTAACATCTATCTATCCACCAGACCACAGTCTCAAGTGCTACATCTACCCATTTTTCAGACACCTGCAGGGATGGTGATTCCACCCCCTCCCTGGGCAGCCTGTTCCAGTGCCCAGCCACTCTCTCAGTGAAGAATCTCTTCATAATAATAATATCCAATCTAAACCTCCCCTGATGCAACCTGAGGCCATTTCCTCTCGTTTTATCATTAGTAATTTGGGAGAAGAGACCAACACCAGCCTCGCTACAGCCTCCTTTTAGGCAGCTGTAGAGAGCAATAAGGTCTCCTCTCAGTCTCCTCTTCTCCGGACTAGACAACCCCAGTTCCCTCAGCCTCTCCTCATAAGGCATGCTTTCAAGACACCACACCAGCTTTGTTGCCCTTCTTTGGACCCCCTCCAGCACCTCAGTGCTAGAGTGTTTAGAGTGAGAAGAGGATGGAAACCTCCTATAGTCCTTTCCAGCCAACCTTTCCATGCTTCTACATCTGACAAGTCATTGACAGAGACAGCCTGAGAGAGCTCAGCATTAAAAAAGGGAGAAAATGTTATGTCTAGGCATTACCAGAAGGCTACATGAAGACACGTGGGCCCTAACTGTTGCAGAAACACGAGGAAGCCAGTCCAAGTGGCAGTTTGGCTCTCTCTAAACAGCTTTAGCCATTGCTAAAGAGACACACCAGCACAGTTTCCCAGAGAAAGAGCGTTCTGTAATTCAAGCACTTTCACTGGGCAGAAGATGCAGGTGCAGGGTGTAACCTGCTGTGAGCCTGTGCGAGTAAATGCCTTGTAGATCCAACCCATAAATAACCCATGTGTTTGGGCTGTGCATGTGATGCCAAAGGCTTCCTGGCACTGTGAAGTGGATCAGCTTGCACAGGAGAATCCCAGAGGGTTGTGGAGGTGGTGGGGGACACAAGCTGGTCTGCTGTTCAGCCTGCCACCTCTGATGGACGTTAATACCACCCACAGTGGAAAATCCCAAACGTGGACCACTGATTAGGAGATATTTTTTACCTATTTTTCCTTTACTGAGATAACTTCCTGATAGTAGGTACCTATCTCTGGGAGGGAGGCTGATGTGGAAGACTGGAGTCTTCCACAGCTATTTCTCCGTTGCTTTTTCTGAGCAGCACACATGGAAGGTTTGCTTGACCACTCAGACTGTGCCATGAGTCTCACGTGCTATTTTTCTGGGCATGTGCTGATCATGACTTGTCATGTCACTAGGAACTGCTATCAGAAATGGCTTCCAGATGCTCCACAGTTCATACCTGATGCTGGTGACATCTTATTGTGTCATGCATGGTAATGGTGACACACCAGATGGCAAAGGTGGTGTGCCAGCACTTTGCAGCATGCTTCTTTCAGGGTCTGAGACAAACACTGTCATGAGCAGAGACAAGGAGTTTCTGAGAGCTCTTGAGGCACTTTGCAGTTAAAAAAAAAAGAAAGAAAAAAGGTACTCTGATATGAAATATGAAATTCTGCAGAGCTTTAGGATTTCTCACCAAAAAGGTTAGTTGGCCAAACAGACCTCCTCAGCACTTTCATGCCCGTGCTTTGTGCACACAGAACTTGCCTGAGCCTTTGTTCCTCTCCTTGCTCACTGACAGCTTTAGGGTCTCCCTCCCTTTGTGAGCTTTTCCATTGCCCTCATGCTTCATAACTGTCACCTTAAGGTATTGATGGACAGCAGATAGAGCATCGCATCACTGTACTCTGAGAGCTGACAGCATTTAGTGCCTCCTCACCTGGCAGAACTCCATTGTCACAGTAGGAGCAAAGCTGATATCCTCTGCTAAAGGGCAGGTACCCCTGCCTTACACAAGGGAATCATCTCCATTAGCCTTTTCAGGAAAAACAGCTTGAAACTGCCTTGTTCCTTGTTTGTTGTTCTCCTAAGGAGCTTTGTTCTGCAAGGAACCTTAAAATGATATAGCCACTGCCAAAGTTTTCAGCAGAAAAAAATGTGACTTTTATAATAATGAGCCAGCAATTATGGAAACAAACTGTGTTTCGGTGACAAAATGCTGATAAGAACAACAAAAATAGTTTTGCCAATAATTATCACATTGAGGCTTGCTGCATTACGATTAAAAACTTCCACATTCCAAAGAAAAGGACCTGTCGGGTGTGCTGCAATTTGGCCATATAAAATAATAAACGTATTGTCTGTAAAATGGTTACCTGAAAAACATCTAATGACCTCTGGTTATCTATTTAGGGTTTATAACACCCAGTGAAGTAGTTGTAGTCCATTCAGTAGCAAAATCATCTCAATACATTTAGAAGGAGTAGAAATAATTGAGGTCTGGAGGGGCTGAATGCAAGGAATGATTAAAAGAGATACTTATGCATAACGACTTGAGATGGAACATAATAAGTTTCTTGGAGGGTATATGTAACAAAAAGATGAGATTTGTTTAGCGTTGCACACTGGGGCATAATTAGAAGTAATAGGATTAAATTTATGCATGGAAAAATAATGTGATTATCAGGAGTTGTTTGCAGCTGTGAAGAAGAAGTTGTATCTGCAAAGGGTTAATTGGTGCATCTTCCCTCCAGGCATATTCTGCCTCAGAGGCTCTAGGGCTGGAACACTTCCAGCAGGTTGCTGTAGTCCTCCTGTGCTGCATCCCTTTGAGTGGAGCTGCTCAAGAAGGCTCCCCCTTTGCCAGGGTAGTTTAAATTAGTCTCTTTTTGAGGAACACGGCTGTTTCAGCGCAGAGACGGTGCTGTTTTAATGGGCCTCTTCCTCCACAGTCCTTCAAGGACCACAGCATCATCAGAAGGGGGAGGACTCCAGGAGTAGGGTCGGGCAAAGGAAGAGGAGAGGCACAGACCTCCTTCAGGAGAACCAGGGGCAGAGTGTGGGTGAAGATGCAGAGTTTGGTGGGAGGGAGAGCACCCAGTGAAATGAATCTGTAACTAAAAGCACATGTCATGTTTCCATTAGGAGGTGGATCAAAGCTGTTTCTCCTACTGAAAGACCTTGTGGAAGAGGGTAAGACAGTTGAAACTAAATGTAATGGTCTCATTAAAGTGTTGAGTGATTTTTATTCACCTAAGAATTATGTTCTTACTGAAAGACATGATTATTTCCAAGACCGCAGGCAATATCCAGATGAAGAGATGTCTGAATGCATAACAAGCCTGAAAGACTTCACTTCCAAGCACACGTCCAGCCTGACAGCAGAACAATAGCTGACTGTTGGTGTGTGCCCGCATGCTTTAGCAGTGAAAAACGCAACAAATCGCCCCTTGCAACCAAAGGGAGAGAAAAGTGGCCATTTTGTGTAAGCAGGAAAAGAGCAATGTGTCCCTCTTAGTTTTGTACATCAGGTCTTGAGGTTGCATCCATGCTGAGCAGTCAGAGTGCATCCTGAAATTCTTACAAGGTGGTGGTCTGAACATCCAAACTGTGAACCTCGCTGGACTGCTCTATCCTCTTCTTGCTGTTTGAAGGCAGGTAAGGAAGAGAAGGACGGATGGTTTACTCCGAATTTCTCATCCTGTTATCAGACTGGGATGCTCCCAGGTCACACATATGAACCTGTGAACCTGGAATAGCTCCTGAGACCACCAGCTGAGGCATGCGGGATTCTGTTTCCGAGGAGCTGAATCCAAAACACAGGAAGCTCCAGGTGACAGACTGACCTACACTGACTGTCTGGGCACAGTATCCCGCCTTCCATGGGTCCCTGGAGCGTTCATTGCCAGGGTACCTGTCTCTCATACCTGGAATCACCAACTCTTTCATTACATTTGCACCACTCTTGCCCTTGTGACCGCATCTGAGAGATGTTCATGAAACGCCTGCAGCTGTGCTCCAGAGTTTGTAGGTTTCATTGCAGCATATGCCTCCTGATGGCTTTTATGGCCCGTCCTAAATCCTCTGCCAGCAGTGCCCACTGTCTATGTATTTGAACTAGCTCTCTTGGTGATGACTTTCCTTACTAGATGGGGAAAAAAACTCACCCAAGGTCATCTGTCTTCCGTAATCACATCACCTCCCTGTTCTCTTCCTAACGAGCCAAACAGATTGAGCTCCGAAATGACTCTGTGCAAGGCATTTTCTTTAGTCTGTAAATCACTATGTTTCCTACAACCTACACTTTCTTTTCGCAGACTTTTAGAAGGTCCAGCTTTTAGAATGTCCCAGGGCAGAGGTGCATGGTGAGACCTCTACTCTCACTGGTGGAAGGGGAGATGCACAAGAGCTGTTGTGACACTTGTGTTGCAACAGAAGTGTACTAAGTTGATAGTGATAGCACTACCGAGCTGCATAACTGGAATTACTGTGCATTTTCAGCTCACAGATTTCAACGGGGACAATGCAAAACAAAACGAGAATGTCCACTGACGACTATTTTTCTATTCAGGAGTCAGCAGAGACAAGTGTTTGATGCTCAGAGATGGACGTGGTTCCAGCAGGCAGCCTTACTGTAAGGAACAAGCAAGAGTAATAAAAAGTCTGAAAAGGAAAAAAAATAAGTTGTCCATGCCAAGAGGATTTCTCACCTGCAGTATGCCTGAGAGGCCACTGAGCTACTGCTCCTGCAGAAGCCACATTAGAATTTTGTAATCATAAATGATGCCTAAGAGACAGTTCCCTATTCTCGTTATCTTTCAATCTCTCATGTTTCTCTATCGTGAGGATGTCCCATATGTTATTGAATCAATATCCCAGAGTGGGGAGTATAGATTTTGCTGGCTTCAAGCAATGAGAGTCTAGAAGCAATCAGAAGAAAACAAACAGGGGGATTTACCTTCTCCTGCGAGGATTAATTTTTAACTCCTAGCAGCATGTTGGGTACATTCCGTTGAATGTTATGGGTAATATTTTTTGATCTATTGTTTCACCTTCTCTAAGGTATATTTTATTTCAGAACAATCTTCTTTTGATATTTTAGAGCTCCTCCTGGCAGATTTTTGAGAAGAATCACGTCTTTGTCTAACTATTCCCTTTTGAGATTAAAAAAAAATCAAAAAAACAAACCCAAACTTTCTTGGGTGATGTTCCATCATCAGAATTTGGGGCTAATATTTAATTCGTTGTCACACTGGAGAGAAAACCTTCTGCATTGTACCCCAGTAGTGGTATTTTCACACACTAGCATATAAAATCACTCTTTCAGTCCATCTGTCTTTTGTTTGCAACATTGGTGTCACATGCCCCCAGAGTGAGCCATTGCTAGCCAGCTTTCGGGGACAGATCAGTAATGTAAGGTTTTAGTTATATTCCATCATATTATTGCATGAACAGGGAAAACCACACAAAGAAATTCTGTCACCTATATAGAATCATAGAGTGGTTTGGATCAGAAGGTGATCGCTTCTTCCAGGAATTCCACTTCAACAACCATGGTCAGCTCCTGAAGAACAGCTTCTGAATTTTCTACAAACTCCTCCAACACCCAACACGTCCTCCAACACCAACTGCCTCTAAACCAAGCCTACAAAATTAATTCCACTACAGAGTATGTCTTTTCAACACTGAACATTTGCTCGCGCATAAAACCAAAATAAACAAACAAACAAACAAAAAAAGAACGAGGAAGAATCAATGTAAGAGTGCCATCTGGTGACATCTGCCATAACCTTGTATCACAGATAGCTTCTGCTCTGCAGTGCAGAGTGGAAAAATTTAGGGAGAGGTCCATCACGCTACAGGAGTTCTACAAAACCGATCCCTTTCCTCTGAAAAATCGGTCAACTCATGTAGGTAACTCAAAATTGGTAGCTGAGGCTTAAGCTCTTTAAAAACCCAGCCCCAAATGTATAAATACAGGTGCAAAGTGCCTGTGTAATATTCATGACCATGCATGCAAATTGAGTAATCGTCCTTGCAAATGGCTAATTAGGTACATTGGACATGGAACTGGGATAACTGTGCACACAAATTAAGCCTGCACTTTTGTGCTGAAGTGGTCTGAAAAGCTGCCTCTGGGTTTCTTTACCCTAATTTACTTAGATATTAATGTCTTGTATTTATGCAAATGCCTCTCACGCTGGAATGTTTTGAAATGCAATTGTGAGAATTTGAACATGACCTAATGTCAGACTCCGACATAGTAATGGCTCTTCTTGTCCAAGAGAGGTTATTTTCTACCATGGCCCAATTTAAACCAGTTTTCTACTGGGAATCTGCTCTACCAAAGGAAACAGAAGTCCAAGATGAATTTCAGGGAGATGTTGCTTGGAACTGTCTATTTTTTGTGAATATTTTCACATTGTCTCCACCCGTGACAAAGGACCTGTCGGGTGTGCTGCAATTTGGCCATATAAAATAATAAACGTATTGTCTGTAAAATGGTTACCTGAAAAACATCTAATGACCTCTGGTTATCTATTTAGGGTTTATAACACTGCACAAGACCAAGATTCTCATTTAAAGAAGCCTTGAGCGGGGCTTTGGGTCTACTTGATGAGCTTTACTCAAGCAGATAAGTTTTGAGGGACCTCGTAGCCATTCTGCCTGCTAGCCATAGGGACAAGTCTCACATTTTAGGGTTAAATAATAAACCCCTGCAAGAATCTAAGAAAATTAAACCAGTGAACTCTTTTTTGGTTTTTGGGTGGGTTTTTTTTGTTTGTTCTTTTTGCTTGTTTGGTTTGGGGTTTTGTTTGTTGGTTGGCTGGTTGGTTTGGTTTATTTTTGGTTTGGGGTTTTTTTTGGGGGGGGGAGGGGGGGTGATAACTTTTGTCCTTTGCCTATTTCTGCTTTTTAAGAAAGATGGCATAGAGCACGCAGAGCTACAGTCTCTAGCCACGTTATGTGGCCAATTCACAGTGGTCTAATCCAATTGCAGGTGTGGTTTGGGAGTAGGAATGGTCCAGGCACCATTCCCAAGAGGCTTTTGGCATGCAATCACTCTGTTCAGGAGGGCAGGAAACTGTATTGGCAAACGCACAACTCTTCCATGCCAGCTCAGAGGCCGGTTACATTCTGGAATACTTACAATGTCCAGCACATTTGGACCCACAGCAGATGAGGTTCTCTGCTGGGAACCAGGTTCAGGGTGTTGCATTCTTGCTAAAATGATCTGGAGCTTGTGGCAGGTCATTCAAGGTTTCACAACCCCTAAAGTACAGGGGGATTAAAGCTGCTACTAGGCAGCTTTCAGTGCCTAGACAGTCAATAAGTTAAAGGAGAACCGGAATCAAACTGCCAGGTAGTCCTGTGTCAAGCTGAGGAGCAACCTTCCATAACCCGCAAGTACCTACCAGGCACTGGTGTGCACCTGATCTGCTGTAATGGAACTCCACTACCCAAATCAGGGATAAATGTGTGCCAGCAGTCCCAATGCAGAAGGCAAAACTCACCTGAAAATCAGTCCGTCCAGGAGTATGGTTCACTCATTTCAAAATACAGCCCATGGACAAGGAGATGGTTTATCGAGGCTTAGTAGAACCTCCCTTACCCTGCACACATCCTCCTGGCTCCAGTAGGCAGGTTCTGACTCCTCCTTGCTACACTGTCGTATCCAGGACTGGAAAAGGGTTTGATGGAGAAGCATGATACAACCCATGGTATGGAAAAGCATGATACAACCCACTGTATCTGTGTCCTGTCAGATTTGTAGGAACTCAGCAGCTCTGAGAGTTTCAGCAAACTCTGCCCAGTCCCCTCCAAGCCCCGTGAAGTTCATTGCTGCCAGATTGCAGGTCAGCCCCCTTAGCAGCCTGTGCTGAGCTGCAAGCTCCAGCATGATCCTGCCACCATCTCCCCTTCTGCCAGGCAGACACCAGTCTGGGCAAGTCTCTCTCCCAGAGCAGGTTTGCTCTTTCCAGGCATGGAAACAACCTTCCTACTAGGGATTTCTATCAGACGCTGCTTTTCTGCTCAAAGGAGCAATGTATAAACCAGGGACAGACAGCTCTGCGGTACTGCCACTGCAGCCCAGCAGCCCACTCCCACCCTTTGGTGTGGCTTCATCTCTGACATACCAGCTTCAGTTATTCAATGTTAGAGTCACTCACCTGCCATTTAGCACACATGATTTTGACAGAGATCTTGGCTGTTATCTCTGGGCATTTTCCTCTGGACTAATTTAGCTTTTCTATGACAAAGTTTTGTTAATGATGATAAACAACACGGTGTACCAGATGCAATGGATTTCTGTCATTCTGGAGAATTTAGGACACAGGGATCTGCAAAATATGACCTCAATTTAAGTCCATCATTTTCTCCTCCTGGAATTGCTCAGCTGGAATAAATATCATTACCCAGATGAGGGAGACTGGCTGAGTGAGTGGATTGCAGCACACGTACCTGGAGTGGAAGAAATGCAGCTAAAAATCCTACCTCTGTGACAGGAATTGTGAAAAATTGAAATAGTATTCCCAGCGGTCCAGTAAGGACCCTGAACAGTGGCTAGCTGAAAGTCCACCTTTCTTTCTTTCAGCTCGAGCAGAAATTTCATGGTTTGCCTGAGAAATAGCACTGATAAAACATTTGATGAAATCAGTCCTTTTCCAGGAGCAAAAAACCACCCCAGGCAGTGCCACCCCACCAAAAAAAAATAGTCCCATGTTATCTGAAATGTAAATGGTTTTGCAAGTCCACGCAATGGTGCTTGGGCAGCAGTGTGTGAAGACACCACCTCATTTTTCCTGAGAATAAAGCTTTTTCATCTAGAGAGGGAGCGAACAATTTGGTCACAGGATAAACCGGGGTGCAGAGAGGAAGGAAAAAACCTCTCAAAGGTTCCTGATAAAGTTGCACAAAAGGCACCAGTAGCATTATGGGTGACAGCAAAGGCACATGTCAACTAAGCCCAGTAGGTGTGCCATGGACAGCAAGTATTTCTTTGGAAAAAAAACAAGCAGTCTGTGGCAGGGTTCCTGTGCTTCATTTGGAGTTTAATCATCATCCAAAGCAGCCTGTGCAGAGGGCGGGAGGGAGTTGGTGCCGGTATGTGCAGAGAGCACCAAGATGAGGATGGACGGTGCATTCAAACACGGGTGGGAAATGAGAGGGGCTCCGGAAATCAGTTGCCACAGGGCAGGAAAAAGTTTTGAAAGTGCTGAGATGAAAGGGTAGGTAATCCCTCTGGAGTGAGAAGGAGGTTGGCAGGGAGAAATGTCACAGGCTATTAGCCTCTGCAGAGCAGGGAGAGAAAAGAGTCATTGGCATTTGTATTACAGGAAAGGGTCAATAGGAACAAGCTGAAAATGCAGTGTCTCCACTGCGTCCCTGATTTTCAATCACCGGTAGAGTTATGAAATTTTAGTTCCTACATTCTCCTTGTGAAGGTTTTGGTCTCTTCTGCAGACTGGGACAGAGAGGTCAAGGATGAAGTAGTCATTTTGTGGAAAAATGTTCTCTCAGTAATAACTATTTTTACCTAGGCTTTATAGATTGTTTGTGTGAGTTCATTCTGGTGGGTACTGGTTGACCTCAGCCTAAGAGCTTATGGGAGAGCATCTGGTATGCAAGATAACACACATCACTTCTGCCATTGGCGTATGGGGGTTCCTTGGGTTTTGACCTTCTTTGCACGCATGGCTCAGAGTAATTGTGGGGAAACACTGACAGGTTTTGTGTATTTTTACATTTACTGCATTAACAAACTTGGTGCCACTTCCTCTTTCTTGGTCTACAGGAGGTTTGCTCCCAGTCAGAGGGGAAGCTTTCTTTGAAACGTAGGGAGAAAGACTCTGGGAAAAAAAAAACCAACAACTTTTGTGGCATAATCTTCTTTTGGCAAAGGCTGCAGCTGTTTACAGCCATACACATCTGCCTCAGACCATCATTTTTCTTCACGGACTCCAGCACAGGACTGTATGAATGAGAGAGAGATGTGCAGTTGGAGGGGTGGGAGCTTACTTTTTTATTGTAATAAGCTCCTCTGAAGTGTCTCACTAACTTGTACATAAATGTGATGTATTTCCTGGGAGACTGTCTTATGCACTGAAAATCATCTTCAGTTTGGTGAGGTCTTGCTAATTCTTCTCTGAGCAGATGTGGTGATGTCTGAAGGCCTGGCTGTACATCACCACTTCGGGTACTTTTTGCAGAGCTGTGAGTTTTATGAAGCATGTAAATGGGCTTTTTGTAAGAAATAAGTTGCGAGATACCATTTTCATACATCACTCCAGTATACGGATCTGCTAGAAAAGCATTCCCTGAGAGGGTAGTAGCTGATAGATCTGTCCTGGAAGAGTGAGAAACCGGGTCTTTGGACCAGGCAATGTGCAGGCTTTCATGTATGGGCTGTAAAAACAACATATAGCTGGTGGAGTGAGATCTCACCATGAACGCAGCCCAGCGGTACAGTAACCAGAGCCTGGAAACTCAGCATTAAGTTTCTCAGTCCCAAGCTTGGTTTTACAGCTGGCACATGACCACACAGCTTGACATCGTCCAAGCTGGAAATAAAAAAAGGACAAGAAATAATGGCAGTTTTGGTCAGATATTTCAAAACATGACAAACATTACTTTGCCTCCTGTCTGTAACATCAGGGACTATCACTGAGGATCTTCCAGCCCTCTTCCTCTGGTACCTATCTATGTGACTGTGTCAGCTACAGAAGCCTGAAGATGTCTAGCATGTCCAGCACCATGTCTACACAACTTTCAAACACATGTAGGGATGGTGATTCAAACACTTCCCTGGGCAGCCTGCTTCAGTGTTTGACAACCTTTTCAGGGAAGAAATTTTTTCCTAATATCCAACCTAAACCTCCCCTGGTGCAACTTGAGGAGCAGAGACTGACCCCACCTGGTTCGAACCACCTTTCAGGGAGCTGTTGAGAGCCAGAAGGCTCACCCTCCAAGCCTTCCAACCCTCACAAGCCTCCTTCTGTTCAGGTTAAACAACAACAGGTCCCCCAGCCGCTCCTTATAAAACTTCTGCTCCAGACCCTTCCCCAGCTCTGTTGCCCTTCACTGGACACATTCCAGCCCCTCAATCTCCTTCCTGGAGTGAGGGACCCAAAACTGAACCCAGGATTCAAGGTGTGGCTTCACCAGTGCTGAGTATGTGGGGATGACCTCTGCCCTGGTCCTGCTGGCCACACCAGTGCTGACATAAGCTGGGAAGCTGGTGGGCTTTTTGGCCACCTGAGCACTCTCTGGTTCATCTCCAGCCGCCTGTCCACCAGCCCCCCCAGGGCCTTTCCCACCAGGCACTTTGCAGCCGCTCTGCCCCAGCCTGGAGTGGTGCCGGGGGTTGGTGTGAGGCGAGGGCAGGACCTGGCACTCATCCCATTGGCCTCAGCCCATCAATCCAGCCTGGCCAGGTCCCTCTGTAGAGACCCAAGACTCTGAAATTGCTTCACCTCCTCCCTAGAGGCTCAGCTGCCTCTGCTGAAGGTCAGCTCTGACTTGGTGTAATGTGGGATGACACCTGGGAAAAGCCTTGTTGGTGGCTTCCCCTCTTCGGATCAAGAGCTGCCTTGAAGCTAAGCCTCTGCTCACTGATCCTGACCTTGCCCTCCTGACTTGAGTTTCTGCATTGACCATGGACCTATCATGTCACTGCAGATTTTTTTGGCCATGGCTAAGCTTTCAGCTGAACCTGGTTACTGTCAGCAGACCAGTCCTGCTCTGCTTGCTCAGGTGGTCCTGCATCACTTGCCAGTGAGGCCATTGACCCTGCCGGACTTGCACACCCTTGGTCCCCAGCCCACCTCCCTGTGCACAGCAGCCCATTTGTGCCATTGATAATGTGACCACTCACCAGATGGGCATTTGGAGATAGTAAGTACGGGTTTCTTGGAGCTCTTCAACTCCTGGGCTCAGTTGTGCCCTGATTAATTAGCTGCAAGCAGTGCAATAAACAAATCTCAGTCCAGCCTGCTGAAAAATCCCATTTTATCCTGCACCATTCACAACATGCAACCAGTCCAGGACCACTGTTTTTCTTATAACAAGATACAGATTTAATGGATGGTGACAGTGCCTCCAGCACCATTTCTGGGAGGCAGGAGGCAGTAGGGAATGTGTGACTTGCAGGGCCCTTTAATAGCTGGGCACTCAGCCGCGTTGCTTGGTGAGGAAACAGCTGAGGGTTATGAGTTCCAGGGGAAGGGTTTAAACAGGGGTCCAGGTTAGCAGGAAGGGTTGAAATGGGTTGATGGTAGGAGCAGGAGGCAGGAGTCAAAGTGAGCTCTTCAGGCAGGGGGTTCTGAATAAAAGGTACTGAAGCATTTGCGTGATCCGAGCTGGAGTAGTGATTTAATTTAGAGTATGCAACATATGTATAAGAGAGGGGGAGGAGTTTTGAGCACTGAAAATAAAGCCAGATTAATGGATTGGTCAGGATGTCTGGGTCATCTTATTTTCCTGGGGCAGATGATAAAACAGCAGCAGCCGCAGCAGCTGCCCTGCTCTGCTGTGCTACTGAATGGAACAGATTTAATCAACAGCATCTTCAGGCTGTCCAATTCATAGCTCTCTGAGACAAAGGCAGGCAGACAATGTGTCTTGGTGAGGAGATGGCTCAGAAATAGCAGAGCTTTGCCTCAGTTCCTGCTCTTGGAAACCTGTGTGGCTAGAAATACAACTTACTAAATATGTTACATGCTGCAGTAGGCGATGGGGTGGTGCGGGAAGGACAGAATCTGTCCCTCGGAGCGATACATCAGCGTGAACCAGGCGTCCCGCCGCACTGAAGGGAATAGATTTGTGGAAGAGATATTTATGGGACTCTTAATACATTTCATGAATCACAGAAAGGGGAATTTATATCTTTTGAGGGGTCATGGCAGTTTAACAAGGTTTTGGCTGAGGTTCTAATGGCTTATCGCTGAAATGTAACTATTATAACATTAAATTTAAAGGTCTTGGCCAGATGAAGTGGATGAATTTGAAAGTACTCTAGAACCCCTGACCTGAAGCTAAAACCTGCTCTTGTGTGCCCTGGAACGAATCTGGAGTCACTCCACCACGCATGGTGCAGTGAGCTGCTGTTACAGGAAGCGGCGGTACTTGTGCAGCTCCTCTCCTGCATAAACAAAGAGGCAGCCTGGTGAATTAACTGCATCTTCTCATGACCTCCTAGGCTGCACAACAGCTCCATCACCTTTCCAGTGCCTTGCAAAGTTTTCCCATTATATGGAAATTGCTTTTGTGCCTCACAGGGAGAGACAAAGGCCAGAGACAAGGTTCTTGGCTATGCAAATTTCAAATGAACGATTCATGGGACATCAGATCAGCCTTTCCTTAAAGAGGTTTTTTTTTTTACAAGAGCTATTGCCTCTCTAGGCTAAGCACATTTATTTACTTTTCTTCAAAAGAAAGGGGGGTTAGTTTCCAATAAAGGGAGTTCTTTCAGATGTACAGGACTGCACCATGGAGATATAGAAAGAGAGAGAGAGAGAGAGAGAGAGAGAGGTGCCGCTGCACAAATTTTACTGCAGGTACACAGTTTTTTGGTACACGCTTTTGCATATGAAGCTACTCACACTGGAGATACTAAATGCAGAAATGACAGTTACAACACCAATGTAGGCACCTGGTCCTCTGAGATAGTGGGGTCCAGACATCCATCCATATCCAGCTTCTCCTTCCCTGTAGATGCTCAGCAGTCATTTCCAACTCCAAAAGGCAGGGCGGTGTGACGCCCTTTCCTGGCAGTAGGCACCTTTTCCCCTACAGCAGCTTTTATCAACCTCTTTCATGCCTTTCTCCCCTGATTTCCACACTGAGATCATCCTGAACACCAACACAATGGGTTTCTTCTGGGAGCTATTGCAGTGAGTAACAGGATTTATGGATTTCCTTAGTTTAGTTGGTGTACTATAGCCCTGCAATTATTTTTTATTACTTATCAGTTGGTCATGTTTCAGGCATTTCTGCACATTCATCAGCGTACTCTGGAGCGAGCCCAGTTCCACCAGCTACTGCTGAAAGGTGTAGTAGGAAATAAATACCAGGCCCTTAAGTGTTGATAGAGAGAAATAGTAATTTTCTAGGCCATTATTTTATCTCCGGAACAACTGAGATGAATGCCTCCAGCGGTGCCTCCCTCTCTCCCCAGCTCCTTATGGGAGCCTAAATGATGAGCTCAGATGAAGACCTCTAATAGCGTAGACATCTGAAGCGGTTATTCCTACTCCGTGTCCACCTTCCTTTTTCAGAAACGGATCTGAGCAAGAAGATTCAGGAAGATGTTGTCTGTGTGCCTGATGCTGAAGGAGGCTGGTACAGCCTTGGGCAGAGCCCCAGCATGGGTCAGTCAGGGAACTGTTCAGAGCTTGGGGGCGGGTGGAGAAGCAGGGAGGCTGGCAACAGGAGACTGTCCTATGGGGCGACCACTGGAGACCGGCACTGCACCTGGACATAAAAGTCAGGACCCTGGAATCTGCTGGGCATGCCCGATGAGCACTCCTCATAGCTTCTCTAACAGAGAATTAATTTTTTTTTTCCTTTCTTGTTTAGCTGCGTTTTGTTTTTTAAATACAGGATGTGTCTCTTTCTGCGTTGTGACCGAGATAACCTAATCAAACCCCAGGGTAGTGCAGAGAGGGAATTGTTGTGGGTTCAGTGTTTGGGAAAATGAAACCCTGTGTCCCTGATGAAGCAGCACAGTATGGCTGACAGCTAACAAGAAATTAATTTGGAATGCTTTTACTACATATCTGCTTGCTTGTCATCCTTACTATTGCTGTAGTTTCCCGTTGGTTTAAATTTTCATATTCTTCCAGCTCATGTTAGAATTTTATGTAACGTTTTGTCTTTTATTTCCACAAGACCCAGGTCCTAGATTCACATTTGTAGCTTCCATCAAGGCAGAAAAGGGAAGTAGGGAGGTGGAAGCCCCCAAGAGAGTATGTTTTGGGATTTGCTTCTTGGGAAAATAACCTTAAATTGTGACCTTAGTATATCTTAAAGGTACAGAAAAGAGCAGGCAAGGAAAATGAAACTTAAAAGTGTTATTAAAAAAGATAAATCTTGAAATGAATCTGGGATTCTTCTCCCTGAATTCTAGATGCTGGCAACACTTGAGCAGTCTCTTTGGGAAAAATACCATCTCCTTTTATCTCTGCCAAGTGCTGTTATCTATAAATACAGGAAATACGAGCTGGGACTGTAGTGGATGCTGTAACTGAGCATGTGCAGAGTCTCCCAGGAAAGCCTTTTGTTAGGATCTCACTAGGAAAATGGCCAGGAAAAGTCGTTGAAAGGCAATCCCATACTAGCAGAATTACCACTGACTCTCAGCTGACATATCACAGTTGGAAAACACTCACCTGCAGCAACATAAAGTCGCAAGTGCTGCCCACCATGCCTCGCACAGAGTCCAGGCAGTCGGGGAGAGGCAGCAGCAAGCGCAGCTCGGCACCAAGAGCAGCAGTGGGCACACGCTGCTCCTGCTTTCCTCGCTAAGCCCCTGCTTCTCCACCGTGCTGGGGTCACTCAGCTGAAGCCAAGCTTTTTTGCAAGGGTAAGAAGAAGGTGGATTTATTTTTCCTCCTCTTCCAAAGTATTGCAGCCCTTTTCTCCCATCAGCAGTGGGACGCGGAGCACTCGGATGCAGGATTGTATTGCTAGCACTTTAAATGAGCTCTGAGGGTACTTCTGGGTGCATGTGCCCAAGGGAGGTAAAACCAGTAAAAACTGGAGTTGCTAAACTACTAAAAGGGACTTTATATAAGCCAAACAAGCTGCTTGCACAATTTTAACACAAAATAACCCCTTGGTTTGTGTAATGAGAAAATCCCATGTATGCACAGATATGAGTGCAAAACAGGTTGGGGCGAGGGGTTAGGGCACTGAGAACGTGCAGGTGCATCTGTGCAGGGCTGGGAGAGAGGCTGTGGATGGGGCAGAGGTGTGCGTGCACTGGAAGTGTGTGCCAGGAGCCAGGTAACGCATCTGCAACAAAAAACACATTAGTGATCACAAAGTCATAGAATCGCAGAATGGTTTGGGTTGGAAGGGACCTTGAAGGTCGTCCAGTTCCAACTCCCATGCCATGGGCAGGGACACCTCCCACTAGAGTAGGTTGCTCAAGGCTCCATCCAACCTGGTCTTGAACACATCCAGTGATGGAGCATCTCCACAACTTCCCTGGACAACCTGTTCAAGTGTCTCGCCACCCTCAGAGTGAAGAACTTCTTCCTCATTTCTACTCTAAATCTCCCATCTTCCAGTTTCAAGCCACCACTTCTTGCCCTGACACTACAAGCCCCTGTAAAAAGTCCCTCCCCAGCTTTCTTGTAGGGCTTCTTCAGTTACTGGAAGGCGACAATAAGGTCTTCCTGGAGCCTTTTCTTCTCCAGGTCCCCAGGCTGAAGAACCTCAAGTCTCTCAGCCTGGCCTCACAGCAGAGGGGTTCCCACCCTATGATCACCTTTGTGGACTCCTCTGGATCTGCTCCAACAGGTCCATGTTCTTCTTGGGGACTCCAGAGCTGGACACACTACTCCAGGTGAGGGTCTCATAAGAACAGAGTAGAGGGGAAGAATCATCTCCCTCGCCCTGCTGCCCATGACGATGGGGTTGCAGCTCAGGATGCCATTGGCTTTTGAGCTGCACTCACACATTGTTGGCTCATGGTGAGCTTTTTGTCAACCAGCACACCCAAGTCTTTCTCCTCAGGGCTGCTCTCAATCCATAACTGCCCAGCAGAGTCCCTCTCTCCTCTCAGATATGTTTCCCCCATACAGCAGCAGGTTTACCTTCTCTGTCTGCTTGGACTGATGTTCCAGTTCTGGAGAAAACCACACATTTTTCCCTTGACTGGTAAAACACTGTCACCTAGCACTGAACTTTTTCCTTTCCACTCAGTTTAGTAAAGCCTTAAATGAGTATCAAGCAGCAGAGGCTAAACCTCTCCAGATGCCATTAATTCCCCTGTACCCACAGGTGTCTGGGCATGGACCGCCCTGCCCTCAGAAACAAACAGCAGAGCTTCCTCGTGTGCGTTGTGGTGTGGGGAAAGGACACACGTCTCATTAAACCCAGACAATCTTCCCGGCGCCCTTTCCTTTCAACTACCTCAGCCCTTCTGAAATCTATCGATCAGTGCTGCTGAGCGCTGGGTAAAGGTCAGGTTACAGGGCTTGTCTGCTTTGATCTGAAGGCTGCTTTGCAGTAGGCACCACAGCTGCCCTTGCTGTGCAGGTTCCATGCAACATCTCCCCCGATAAGGACCTCTCACCACTTCCCTCCAACACAAGTAAAGCCCCTTCATGGCCACCTCTGCTCTTCTGATGACTCGTGGGTTTGGAGGGACACATGACAGCCAGTACCTGCAGGGATTTTGTTCTGCCAACCTTGGCCATGTGGGAGAATGTGCTGCTGTATGGGAGAATGTGGAGGAAATCGGTTTGTGTCTTGTCCTGGCAACCCCAGGTGAAGGGGGACAGGGAACCCTTGGGAAAAATCCTGGATTCCATTGAAGGACAACACGATACAGCTGCCTCATAGGTGGTGCCCTCACAGATGCTGGGTAAAAAGCCCTCCTGGCTCATCAAACCCAGTTGTCCCTCACAGTAGCCAAACGATGCTTCTATTAAAAAAAAAAAAAAAAAAATCTTAAACCCATGTAGGTTTCTTATCTTTGCACCTTTTATTGGAAGTTTATTCACATTTTTAACAGCTAGAATATCTCCCATGACAAGCTCAGCTGGATTGCATGGTCCCAAGCGATGCAGCTTCCAGGCCTTTTCCCATGCAGGAGGCTCCCAGCCTCACAAATCTCAACACTGAAAACTTTCTCTAGCATTTACCTTTATTTTGCCTTTCTTAATATTAGACAGTTCCTGTTTAGCCCTCTGCCTCCACTATATTTGTGTTTTTTCCTACCTGGAGCAGGGCTGATCCTGCAAGCCTTTTTCCTTTATACATATTCAGAGGCATTTAATGAACATTGGCAAAACCGAGCATTTTATCCCCAACACCACAGGGATAATGTTGTTCTCTGGGGAGGTCTCCAGTTGTCTGCCAGGAATATTTTGAGTCACAAACCACATTGCAAAGAGTGACTCGGGTTTTTTTCCCCTGGCTTGGGAGAAGAGCCCACTGGCTGGGTCCTTACCTCGGAATTCATTTTCTTGCTTTGTGTCCTGGTTTGAGTGAGAACATAAAAATTCTGTTCACTGATTTTACTTTTCATCTCAGTCTCTTCTAACTAACGGCACTGTCTGAAGTTAACGGCAGGTTTGTGCAGACAGCCTCTGCCTCCAGCAGTGGCAACACTCCATGGTTAGAGTCACTGCCAAGGGTTGGGGGGTGCAGACCGAGGTCTCTGCTCCATCTTGTGCACCATGTTAGGAGGTACAAAAAGTAGAGTGCAGTACCTGCAGGGAGGAGCAGCCAGGACAGGGGACCCAAAACTGACCAGCGAGGTGTTCCATCCCATAGATGTCATATTTGGCTGAGGGATTAGGAGGGTCAAGTTATTCATCTCTTCTTCTTCACTGGCCAGCACCTGAGGAAGTCTCTGTCCATTCTGCCTTCAATCCCGGGCTGTGTGTTCCTGAATCCAGCACCAGAATCCAGCTCCTGAGCACAGCTCCCGTCTGCTGCGGGGCCCAGTCTGGGACTCTCCCGGTGCCTGCTCCACAGCATCAGTGGTGATGAAATTGCCATCGGGGGTGTTGGGTTCCATGCTGGGTTTGTATATATTTGTATATATTCCATTATTATTATTATTTTCATTCAAGCTGTTCCAGTTCCCTTCTCTAATCGATGAGTCTCTCTCCCTCATCCCCTTTCTCTTCCCCTCTGGAGAGGGAGGGGTGTTAACCGAGAGCGGCTGTTACAGGTCCAGCGTTGGGCCCTGACCCTAAACCGTGACACTTTGCCACAAAATATCTGTGCCCTTTGGGCAAACCTCTGTGCCCCAAGCCCCTGATTTAGCACTTTGCACTCTTGCAGTGCTTCTCTCTCTTCTGCTGCGGAGTCCAGGCTGGAAGTGTTGGCACGTGGGAGGGTACGAGAGATAACCAGCGAATTACCTGCGATCCTGCCAAAAGGGGCACACGTGTAGCAAAAATGTATTGCAAGGAGCAGAAGTGAAACCAGACAAGTTCAAGGGCCCTGGACTCTAGGAATGAACAATCCAACACGTGACAGATGCAAATTGGCCAGCAAAGCCCAGAGGCAATGCCAGGGACAACCAGAAGTGCCCTGCAAAACACCACTCCCCTCTTTGCACCCTTTTCAGCCCCTCTCTTTTGAGAGGACTTTGATGACCAAATAAAGGTGTTTCCTTTCCCCCAAGAGCCTTGCAAATGATCATTCCTGGGGGCATTTAACCCTAAAGCTTTACCAAAAATTGCATCCTGGAGTCACCTTGTTTCCAAAAAAGTCTCTGTGAAATTGCCCCTCAGAGAAGCCACCTGTGTAACCTCCTTCCTGGTGCCTTTTCCATGCAGAGAGCAGATTTGTTTCTTTTCCCCTTGGCAGAGGGATCCACAGGAGGAGGCAATTGCTTGAAGACCATGGTCAGCTTCCCTCAGTCTTAGCAAAGGGGATGTAACTGCAGACAGGCGAGAGCTCACCCCTCCGCAGGGTTCACAAGCACCGTGTCTCTCTTGTGCTTTCCCACAGAAAACTCTGTGTGTGAGTGAAATCTTACAGTGTTTTGGCGTTGGTTGGGGTTTTTTTTCCCCTCTGTACAGTGAAAGCCAGTAGGGAATAAAAGTCCTTTGTATATGGAAAATCACACTACGCTCCAAGGGGATCCTCCAGGATAAAAGGTAGGAGAGAAATGTAAATGTATTCTTTGGATGAGCCCACTGGATTAGCATGTGAATTTTCAATTGCATTTCCCTGGCAGAGCTCTGAGGCACAGCCAGGCTTCTCTGATTACACTAATTCACATGTAATCTCTCTGACAGACCCAGTACAAGGGTGGGAGATCCCACCTGGGCCAGGCTGCTCCCAGCTCCTGTTCACCTGCCCCGAGCAGCGACGTCCAGAGCGGTTACAGTGCGTGGGCACACGGATGGGTTCCAATGGGGAGTGCACCGGTTTTTGCACATTGCCCTCTGACTATTTCGGGGGGGGGAAAAAAAAGGCCAGTTTTTCTGTTTGTTCTCAAATGTAATACAAACTGAAGTTTAAGCAAATAAACAAAGCTGGTTATTATGTAATCTGCTTTTTCTCAGCATCTGCATTTCAGGATGCAAATCTCGAGAAGGCTTTGATTACAGAAACTGGGGCACTCGCAACCTTGACAACAATTTCAGACGTGAGCTGAATACGATGCACACCAACGCGAGCAGATCCTGGATCCCACGGGGACTCCTCACCAGCCTCCTTGGGCGCTCCAGTCCTGTGGTTATTTCTGAGTACAAGACCTACTAGAAATGGCTGTCTAAGTGATGCTATACACTTATATTTTGATGAACAGAAGAGTTTAAACCAAAACTCCTGTGCTTCTGAGGACAGAAAGTACTCAGAGCAACTACCCCATCTGAGCTTCCACCCTCAGCAGGATAACCCAGGGAACACATGAATAAGAAAGGTCTCCTAGACCTGTCTGTGAAACGCAAATATGCAACTCTTGTATCCTCTACCTGACCCAACCACTCTGGAGTTAGTTTGGGAAGCTTTCAGGAGAGTCCTGCTGAGGACAGAGCCCTGCCTTGTCCTATTCTGTGTTTTCCACCTCTGCTCCAGAAGCTGGTATCAACTTGCAAAGTAATTTTACTTCTCTTTACCAGCACCCTTTTCCACTTTCCCCTGTAATTTTATAATTAACATACTTCATCCATCACCTTTACATCCACCATTCATCACTGTTTAAGTTGAGCGCGGCCTTGCGCGCCGCATGCATTAGCAATTGCTGATCAAGGGGAAATGTATGTGAGAGGTGAGTACAGCCAAACCCAGATTACCTGGAGTAGCTATGGGACTGTCTCACATGCTTCATTATCCCCGGGCATCCGTGTACCCCATTGCCTAAACTAGGTGAGCTCAGCTCTCCCCTGGAAATGTCTATCTCTATTCCAGGGATAAGTCCGTTTTCTACATACTAAAATGTACAGGACACTTAAATGACCTTAAATCTGCCCTGTTGTGATATCAAGACGTGCCTCTAGAGCTATGATTAACCCATTTCAGTGCCTGTGATACCAAAGGAAAGGAAACAAACTATTTTTTACCCAGGATAATAAAAGCCCTCCCAGGCTGTTTAGAAACCAGTTTGTTCTGATACCTTTCCTTGCAAAACATTGTTCTTAGTGCAGCTACAAACATTTTTGTTTCACTTTTTCTTCTTACTCTGATTATTCCCATTCTGCTCCAAAACCAGATGTGAGACCACCAATACGGCTTCATCCAATGAATCTCGCTGATGAGCAGTCATTAATAATGACCTCCCTGCACTATTTCCTCACCCTGAACACCTTTCTCAAATACAAGGGAGTGTGTTGGCAACTCTCCATGCAAAGCACACGTGTTCCCACAGCTTTCCTCCCTGGAGGAACTGAAGTGCGTCCTCAGCTCCCCCCAGACGGCTGTGATTCTCTATGATCCACGTTAGCTTATGACCCAGCTGCTGACTCTTTTGAAGCCTTCACTCTTCTCTTTTACGGAGCATTCATTTTGTTCTCTTACCTTCTCGAGTCCTTTCCCACGTTCTGTCATTTCAGCTGGCACCTCCTTGAAGTTCCGCTGCTGTTTTGTCACCGCATCTCTTTCGCCTGCCCACTTTGGCTCCCAGCATCTCCTTTTCAGCCGCGCGTTTGCAGCACAGAATACCCCAGCTAGCTCCGTTGGGAAGACTGTCAAGGGCTCTTGATTTGAGCTCTGCTTCTGAGAGACTGCAAGCTGTCTTCCTATCAGGGAGATACACATTTCTCCTGCGGAGTCCCTGTTATCCCTGTCTCAGTGAATCAAGGAGGAATACTACGGCTCTTTTATATTCATCCCCTAATTTATTTTGCAAGAGCTTTCCCATGTACCAAATGCTGCGTCTCCCTCACCTGTAAGACATCTTTGTTCCTCTCACCCAGCATTAGAAATATGCACAGCCAAGCAGGAAAAAGATGTTTTCTTGGTTGTTTGTTTACACATTTCCCTTGGTACTCCTGGCTTCTGCTGTAAGCTGTCTTCTTCACAACAACCTGAAAGCAAGGAGGCTGCTGTGGGCTTTAGGGCCCACTGTATTTCTGGTCACCTTTCATTTTTCTTTAATGAGGCCCTCCAAGAGTGGAAGCTGCAGCTGGGATGGGCCTGTTCTTCTTCTGCAGCCATGGGAACGATGGCTGCAGGGACAGCCCCAACGCACACCACTGCCTCGGTGATGCTCCCCTGTCCCAGGATCCTGCCCTGGTCCAGGAGGTGGATGGGGATGGAGGCGCTGATGGGGAGTATCCCTTGGAAGGAGGGTAATGCTGAGTAGCGGGAAGGAAGGAGCAGGAGGAAGGAGGATATTTAGAGGAAGGAGAGATGGGATATGTCAACACCATCCCCGGCATTGAGGTGGATCCGGGAGCTGCTGCATGCACAGAGGCTTGCTAAAATACGTTGGGTAGTGTCAAATCAAAAGAAGAAAAGAAGGTCCCAAGTAGCTGAAGGACGGGTAAGGAAGCCAGCCTAGGTGTACTAATGGGCTTTACCAGAGGGAGGGGAGAAGAAGCCACCAAGAAATGGGAGGACAGGAGCGGAAAAGAAAGGAAGAAGTGTCCGTTCGCACATGCTCCGTGTCCACTGGGGATGAGGCTGACCTGCAGCCAGGGGTAGCAGAGGCTACACACAAAGGGTGAAGCACTGCTCCACATGTGCTCCAGGAGGAGGTGGTAGAAGACCTTCGAGATGTTCCTCAGAGCCATGCTGAAGCACACCAGGGATGAAACCAGTGGTTCTCCCACCCCTCTGTTTCCACAGACAGTGGCCTTGGCTCCACGAAGGTGCTCTCTGAAGGCAGCAGCCTCCTCTCCACTGTCCCTTACAGCTGATCAGAGACTTTGCTCGGGGCTTAGAGGAGCAATGGCCCACAGCTCACAAGCCATGTTCCCAGGGGAAGAAAAGGCATACGAGGTGCAAGAAGTCCTCTCCCCTCTGCTCAGGCTTTGTGAAGAACTTGCATGCGTCCTGGGTATGTGATGCCACTTAAAAGTGAAATGTAAAATAGAAAATAAAGATTGATTAAAGGTCAGAAAGTCAGAATAAACAAAGGCAAATATTTCATGGCAGGATGGATTGTGGCTGTATTTAGCAACAATTCTAACGTGAGTATTACAAAACAAGAACCCCATAACTCCCTGAGCTTGAGTACCAACGGCCTTCGGGAGGAACCCTATGGAAGGGCACTACCCTTTGACAGCCTATTGCCATCTCATCTGATCCACCATCCCATGCCAAACGACAGCCTCCAGGCTCCCGGTCAATCACCCACCCATCTCACAAGGGTGGCTCCCCTTCCAGCGATGATGGTGGTGGTGGAGCTGCCTTTGGTCATTCCATCTCCAAGCTAAGGAGAACTGAAAATTCCTCCAGTACTCCAGGGGCTCTGAGACCATTATAAAGCGACCACGAGGGGAGACTTAATTAAAAGTGTGCGCACTGTGAGCAGCCTTACAGTCTCTCTGCTTTGTCATGCTTCTCTGTTGTTCTGACACCAGTCTGCTGCCATGTACGTTTATTTTAAATGCAAGTGTTTGGAAAAAAAGCTGGGTTTTTTTCAATGTCTATTGAGCACTTAACATGTTTTCATGGGCTCTAAAGTGAATAACGATAGTAATGGAAAGGAATCCCTGTTACAAAGCATGGGAGCAATAAAAGCTTCATGCTGCTTGAATAAATCACTAGGAAGCTGTAAAATGGATCTATGACATGCACGGCTCTGATTGTTACAAAATGCCACTGCACTGTGATGTGTAAGAGGTATGTGCATGAGAGGCAGATCAGAGAGGAGCATCCATCCCCACGATCACTCGCAGAAAGAGAAGCGGCGACAAGACTGGTAGCTGACTGCCATCTCTGGCACAAGGAGCACACTGAGATGGTGACAGGGTGTGAAGGATACACAGAAGATCTTGGATGGATTCACGCCTGCTACATTCATGGATTTAAGAGCAAGACAGCGTGTCCAAACCCGCTGCCCAAGGCTCAGTTTAAAGTGCATGGGAGAAAAGAGGCTCCTGTAGGCAGGAGTTTGTGTACACTGGCTGAGAATGGGACAGATAACCTTCTGGTTTTGTGTGCAGGAAACCATAAGAGTTTTGTGGACTGAGCTATTTAACTTTAGTGCCCAAATGGGGGCAAACCCATTCCCCAACATGAGCCCACACAGACATTGCAAAGCCATCACACTTTCGGTCACCCACACAGTGCCCACTGGGAAGTTCCCATTTACCACCAGCTCCCCTAGACATAGTATCATAGAATGTTCAGGGTTTGAAGGGACCTCTGGAGATCAGCGAGTCCAACCCCCCTGCCAGAGCAGGGTCACCCAGGGCAGCCCACACAGGAACAG